>JAPYZA010009252.1:0-13021 GCA_030522685.1 Eupelmus azureus | reverse complement strand
TTTCGATATGAAAGGTATAAAATATGTAAAATAATTGAAATGCATTTATGGAGTTTATTAACGATTTGAAAATGTAATTTGTTGACAGTATATGAAATGTAATTATAACGAACTATATCTCTGATAAAGTTATTCCATTTAGTCAACTTATATAGATCATTCATTATTTCAATAAATTCACGTTATTTCCATCGAACAAAACCGCACATAATTCATTTCCACATTAATTAATTTCAACAACACCATCAACAAAAGAAAAATCTAAAAGATCAAATCCAAACAAACCCTTACCTTTTCACGCAGCATATCTCGCACCCTGCTCGCCTGGTTCCTGCTCCGATGCAGCTCCAGCTGAAGCTCCAAGCACCTCTCCTGCCAGTTAAGCTCCTCCACCGCATTGGCGTAACCATCAAAGCTCTTCGAAGAACCATAAGCAGACTTCGGCTCCTTCACCACATCCTGCTGCACCAGCGACGTACCACTCGGGCCTTTATCGTGAAAAAGCCTCGTCTGCGATTCAGGCTGCTGCCTGCCCGACATCGAGTAGCTCCTCTCAAACGGACTCCTGCTACTACCACCTGACGACGGTCCCGGCTCGAACGGCGACCTGACCCTGCTGAAGGCCTGCTGCGCGTTCTGTATCTCGTGGGCCTTGTTCTCGTAGCAGGTCGGACCAAAATCCATCGCCAGCTGGCTCATGTACGACCTGCCGTCGACGTACTCGACGTGACCACTCGGGTCCGACGTAAAGTTATACGGACTACTCTTGGCCATCTTCGAGCTGGACGGCTGGCCGGCACTGATGCTCGGCGGTCCGCTGTCCTTGAGCTCCACGTAGCCCGCGCTCTTGGCCGTCTCGGCGAAGCTCTTGTCCTTCTGGAAGACGAGGTTCGTCACGTTGACGTAGGGCGAGTCCCTGTAGTGGACTGGACTGCTGCCGCTGTTGTTGTTCCTGGGCCGTGGCGGCGGGGTCGGGCCCTGCCTGCCGCGCCTGGGCATCAGCCGCGGACTGTCCGGGCCACGCATCGACTCCTGGCCTAAGGAAGACGGCCCCGACGAGGTGCAGCAGGCCTCGTGGTGACGGCTGCTTAATCGAGGACTGCACGGAGCCGAGGAGCTCGAGCCCAGGTCCGAGGTCAGCCTCGCGATTGGGTCTAGGATCTGCGAGAGCCGGCGGGCTGGCGAGCCGCGAATCTCCTCCATCTCTCTCTGGCTTTGCTTCTGCTGATCTATCGAGGCATCCTCGAGGAATTCAGATACTACGGTTCGTCGTTCACGTGGGCGTAGACGCGGGCCTCGTTTCGCCACTGCTCGGCTGGCCGCTCGAGCGATACTGCTGGCTGCTGATAGTCATGGCTTCGCTTCTGCGGATCTGCGGACAGAAAAAAGGGAAGCGTTATTATTATAGCTGGGTGCACGCACATAAATAGGAGCAGTAAAAAAGCGGGCTGCTACGAGAGACGCGTTCGGGTTTCTTATATGAGTTAACTATCTCCCGGCTAAACGCGGATACGGCAGATCGACATTCCATCCGATTACGAAAGTTTCGCAATCGTATAGATCGCGGAGAGACAGTGCGTGGCCTGAGCGAGTGTCGCAATGTGTATACGAGCGGCAGGCCGTTCACTTTCTCGAGCGACTGCGAGTATGGCCTGGGCTGGGGAACGACGAGAGCGTCTGGTCGCTGCGGCTGACCTTGGGCTGCAGTTTCGCGTGGCGGAATTGGAGTAACGAGCGGGTATTGAGATGATAAAGCGATTATGTAAATGGTCTGTGTGTTTGTTGTCGGTTTTATAATGCTGTAAGAGTGCCTGATGCGATATTGTTGTAAGCGTAAGGAAATCAGTGCTGTATTGTCATTTGATATTTGGGTGACTGGGCATGTTTAAAAATCACTATTACAAATTCTGGATGATATACAAATCTAGCAGAGATTTACTGAATAATCACACAAACTTTTTTATTAATGAATAATGATTGACAAGAATATCCAACACAGTTTTCATAGGATTCAAAAAACAAGGATGTAATAAAAAACAAAGCAAACACACTTCGTTCAATTTCCAACGATTGGCAAACTAGGATTTTTCCTCTAAATCAGGTCCATTAAAACTTCCTCTGAAAAACCCGCCTTAAACCCCGGAAGTACCAAGAGAACCCCTCGCAAGAACAAAAAATTAATTGCCGTATGCAAAGAACACGCTATATTTATCCAAAGACGACGTCTCGTGGCTCACTCAGTTCCCAAGAGCCACCTCCTCGCGCACAAAGCTCACCTCTCGCCCGAGAGCGGGAACGTACCGGCTGTACCGATAAAAGCTCCCGTTGTCCTGGACAGGCGGCGCCGAGGGACTTTTTCGGAAAAGGAGCGAGACGAGCCCCCCACCGAGCGCGCGAAGCTCGCCTTATATATCAAGCGAGCGCCGACTGTTTGCGCTACTAAATTGAAAGCTGTAACTCTTTGCTCGGCTACTTTTTCCCCCGGAAATTCGGCGGGAGAAAGCCAGCCGAGACACAATGCCGAGAGGGAGAGAGCCGGAAAAAAAGTGGGCGAAAGTTTATTTTGAGCGGCGGCGGGCAATTACTCGCGCTGCCGGTGTTTAGCCCGGGTAGTCAATAACGGGAATGGTCGCAGGTACTTGGGAGTGCCGCTGATTTGTCAGGCGTGGAAAAGGCGCTGAGAGGACAAGGCCGGGATGACGAGGAGGGTATTTCTCTTGGGCAAATTTAATTAACTCTGGATGAAAATTTTTTTTTTTCGAGACTTAAGAGGAGGAGAGTGCGCTTTTGATTTGGAAATTCCGTTATGGAGTGGAAGAAAAATGGCAGAGAGGGATCTGTTTAATTAAGCTTTGAACGCGCTGATAAAGGCTCTTTTGGATAAGAATTTTTATTGAAATGTTACTTTCATTTGCAAATAATGGAAGTGAATTCTATTGTTTTAAAGAAAGCGTTCTTTTTAGAAATGAAATTTTTGCTGGCAAAAGTTTTTTTTTTCATAATTAATGTAAAACGCGAAAAGCTTGTTTTACGAGCAGAGAAGAGTAAAGAATCAGTCTGAAATTAAAATTTTATGTTACAGCTTAATTAGTTCTCAAAAAGGTAAAAAATCAGCCTTAATTTAATTTCTATGTTACAGCTTAATTAATTCTCAAAAGGTGTTTTTCTCGAAAAATTACATCTAATTAAAAATGAAAGAAATTAAAAAAGATTTTAATCAAATCAAAAATATTAATTATTATGATATAGCTACTCTTAACGTCATTCCTTCATCCTAAAAATCTGCAAAGTATACGAAAAAGCATTAAGGCATATCACACAATCTCAAATATTTATCTACTCCTCAACGCCATCTCTGCGACGCCCAACGTACTTAACCACCTCTCTCCCAAAATTACTCCGACTAAATAGAAACATAATCAAATCAACGATCATCCATTACGAAAACAAGCCAAACTACAAGACACTTCCAGCCCCGCAACTTCCCCAAAATCATTCGCATCCACACAGCCAGCCAACCAGCACAAAAACAAAAACCATAGCGTAACAACACACACCCCGGCCATTACCGATATTTCGAGAAAAGCGCGCAGACACGTCTGCTAGCTCGGCTCTCGGTTGTTTTCAGGGAAAACAGCAATTACGCGAAATGGCCCTGTTGCTGCGTTCGCGAGCGCGCGCCGGAAATGAATCTTCCTCCAGGAATAACACACCCGCGGCCGGCCCGTCCTTATCCTGTTCTTTTTTTCCCTTGCGCGCCGCTCGCTTTTCCTCGCGGGCGGCGTTTCATCTTCGCGTCATCCGTCACGCCTGGAAATTCAACGCTCGCCACGGACAAATTGAGAAAAAGGGTGGGTGATTCGTTTGTCGGTGTGCGCGCGGAGTTGGCGCTGGGCTCTGGGAGCGATTGAGAGGAGCGAGAGCGCGATGATGGATATTGAGCGATGGCGAGGGCAATTGTTGTAAAGTGGGTTTGTTTAAAAAGTGTCTGGCGTGTTTAGTGTTTTGGAGAAGGATGATATTGGAGAAAAAATACTTTTTTTATTTTCGTTTTCGCTACCTTGGGAAGGTTATTTTCTGTATATTGACAAAGTCGATAATAATTGAATTTGTACTTTTACGGAATTCAATTACTTTATTTTGTATGTTTACAGTTTCTGGTATAAATGTATTATACAGTTTTTCACTAAGATTGATTAGAACTTTTTTGAAATATTTTAATCTGAAAAGAGACTGTCGTAGGTAAGCAAAGTCCCGTTCTTTAACGGATAAAAAACGGCAAATTCCTGTGCAGGTCCGAAGGTCGCAGCATCATTTCATCACTGTTTTTCAGAGTATGTACTGCTAACTTCCATAAAAAAAAACCATGTGTACTGCCAACTTCACTGGAAGTTAGCAGTACACATGGTTTTTTTTTGTAAATATTGCAATGGCAAAATTTGGACTTTAACGGATAATTAACGGATAAAAAACGGCAAATTTTGATAATAGTTCTTTTACGATTAGAGAAAAGTGTTATGCCAACTTCAGGGAAGTTAAGCAAAAACATTTGTAATATTGCAAAAGTAACTATGAACAATAAAATAAAAGAAAAACTTTTGTTCTTTCGGCATGATTTTTTTATATGATTTGAATTTTTAAGATTTCGGGTCTATAGTGAGAAAGAAAAATAATTTAAATTCATAAACATCTAAATTTGTCAGATATAAATTTGTATGTATGAATTTATAATTATTTGAATATTTTTACGTTCATTTGAATCGATATATAACATATATTAAATACAAAATAAAATATTCATTTTGACAAACGTTTACGTAAAATATTCAAGTACAATTCTAAAATAAAAGGTTTTGTTATGTTAATATTAAAAATGTAATAAATTAGCTACTGTACGAAAAAATTAAACGGCATAATTTTTTACACACTAAAAATAACATTGCAATAATTATAAGGTACCAATTAAGTCAATTCATTTAATGATTCCAACATTATCATTACATAACTTATTGCTTGACAAAACAAAATTAACAATGGACGCTATCAACATCAAATCACTGACTATATTCCCGATATTTGCAGCAGCCACGTCAAAAAAGTTGCGCCTTCGAATCAACAGTTGACGCAGTTTTGGCGCTTTATTAGCTTCTCACTTTCAGACGTGGGCAAACGAGGATTTGAATTTATATTGAATTTTTGCTTTCTGGCGAGAGCAGCGTGAGAGCGCGATTTGAAAGGCAATGAGAGCGCCGCCGCGCCGCGGAAACTGAAACTATTTTCATCAACTCCGCGACTAAAAATACATCGACGCCGGCTCTTATGCAATCTCCCCGCACGCTGAGTTTGCCAATAGTTCAGCAGCCGGTCTCCTCTTTTCCGAGCGCGACTGCCTATCTTTTTCCTTTCTTGAAACTTGAATACGAGCGCACGATGTTTACATCGCTTCGAACGAAGAAAATTTGTTGCTAGAGACCAGTTTAATTTTTACGTGTTATATTAGAGGTTTTGATCAAAGTTTTTATATTCCTGGTATTATGTGAAGTATGGTTTTTTAAAATCTATCAATAAGTAAATTTAGTATGAAATATTAATGTTTTATAAAATATTTATACTAGATTTTTAAAGTACTTAAATATTACATTAGTAATATCAAAGTAATGTAACCCTAAAAGTACTTCCAGGAAGTATTAATAAAAATAAGTTAATTCAGCCATCCAAATATTAAAAATTTTATATATATTCTTCAGTTTTATTTTTCATACTATAGTAAAAACATTAAACACATAAAATGTACATAATACCATAGACTTCGTTAAATTAATATTGTAGGAAGATAAAATAATATTAAATATAATATGTGTAAATTGATAATATGTAACATTTTCATATACTATCGGGAAATTGTCCACATTTATGTTATAAATTTCAATTGTTATTAATTATTTATTAATTAAATATTAAATTCATATCAATGGGTTGTTATATTATTAATAAGTTATTGTATCCTTTATCTATTAATAATATTGTTTTATTTATTTTGAAAATTTTTAATCTAATTTATTTCTTATTTATATTATTTTCTCAAGCTTGACCTTACCTATATACGTTTGTTCATAATTAAAAACTTTTTGGGAACTATTTTCAAATTAAATTATATATCCTCTTAAATTAATCATCTCATTTGCTTAATTGTGGGAGCATCAAAAATTATTAAAATAACCTACATTTTAAAGTTATTAATATTCGCCAGCGAAAAGTAGAACACCGAAAGCTCAAGCTCGCAAAATATGTACCGATTATTCTTAAACACAGACCAGATCCTCCATTGTAATATTTCACACTATTTTTCCAGCGGTTATCTATAACTCTCTGATTTACAACCCGCACCTTTCCTTAACTTTTCCCAAGTGTAAAGTTCCAGCGTTTTAAATTCCCATTTTTTGCGCCCCGAGCGATGCAGCACGGGGTTTCGCAGCTCTCGAACTTTGTCCAGGCAAAAACCCCGCGCGCCCAGCCCAGCGGGCCGGCTTCAATGTCTCTCTCCTTCTCTCTCTCTCTCTCTCTCTCTCTCTCGCCTTTGTGTAACTAAAAGTTTGTACTGGCCATTGTGCAGTACAAAGCCAAGCTTCATTTACATTTAAGGAGAGAGAGAGAGAGTCGGGGCGTGTTTACTCAAACTTGGCACCCCCGACGCGAGCGAGAAGGTAAAAGTTGTAAAAAATAGATCAGTTTCAAGCGGACCGGTACATAATTTCGCGACTAATTTATCAGCTGGAATTCAATGCCACACAATCAAAGAAAGAGCAGCGCGCCGATATTAGAATTCCACGGCGAACAAAAATGTTCCGGGTGCGAGCCCTCCAACTTTGCCAATCAGCAGACGGAATTTTTTTCGCCTCTACCCTACGAACAGTATAATCTCGATCTCACGTCCCTTCCTAATTTCCCTGATTCTCGCATTAATTTACCCAAAGAGAGCAGAAAAAGGACTACACGGAGTAGAGAAGTAAGATAAGAGCGAGAGCGAGAGAGAGAGAGAGTCGGACGAGAGTGGGACGAGAGATCGCCGAGCGTTAAAGTGGAGGCTTAATCGATCGACCAGCCTTAACTCTTAATTGTAATAAAATTACGTATTCATAGGAAAGAGGATACTACGCTTCGCTGACTCTACCGCCACTTTTTCTCCTCTTCCATAGTCCTTTGCACGACCTTCCGCTTTTTATGTACTAGAGTGGTTTAAAAAAATGAATTTTCGAAAAACCACCAGATACTGCACGTAGAGAAGTAGTTTAAAGAAATGAGCTTTCAAAAAATCACGCGAAATACTCCCAGTTTTACGTGCTATTAAATGTCAAGATAATATTACACTGTATAAATTATTATTAACAATTTTTCTTAGTCATTTCTGAATTTCATCAGTTACATAATCAGATCTCGGTAGTTATACAGGATCCGGGATCCGGCGCATATTTGTGTTAATGAAAGGTAATGAGCCTTTTTTTCAAAGCAAACGCGTCAGCCCACATTTTTCTTCGTTTAATAAAGTTATTAGCATCCGCACTGGGAAATAAAAACTGAAAAAAATTTCCATAATTACTTCATAACTTTGCTCTTTAAGCAGAAACATTCTTCCGCCTTTTTACGACTTCACAAATCGCCAATACCAGAAATGACTCTAACTTACCCATTTCAACTATCCCAACCAATCTTTCATAATTAAATTACTTAGCTTGTACTACTTCAGCCAAAATCACAACTCAGCGCTTACCTAGACCAGCCGAAACAAGCTTCGTTAACAAATATGAATCGACTGAACCGTCGCGCAGCTACAACGTAATCCACATTTGCCCTCTTCACTCTCGTGCACTGGTGCACTGAGGGCAGTGTTGCCGGGGTAGTGATTACGTGGCATTTCGCTCTTTTTTTTTCTCTCTCGCGCGCACTCAGGCTCGGCGCAGGTAAGTGTCCGAAGTACTTTCCCGCGTATAGGAAGTGAAAATTCCCCAGCGAGTGTGTGTGCAGGGGGAAGAGGAAGCAGAAGAGAGAAAGATAGAGAAAAAAGGAGTGTGTGCATAAGGGACGAGGTGGAAGCCGGAGGTCTATGTGTATACAAGCTCTCCGGAAAAAGTGACCGAAAGAAGTGTGATATATGGAGCGAGAGCTGGAAAAAAGGCCGGGCTGCTGGAGAGTTTTAGGTGCTCGTTTTTTCGGAAAGCTAAAAGCGCCCGGTTGCCGGTCATATATGAGAAGATATTGAGATGAGTCGATATTTTTTTTGGAAAAAATGGGAACGGTGGCGCGGTTTTTGACGAGTTTGAGGTTGAAAATGAAAAATGATTACTGATCGGTGAAAATTTACGTTATTTACATCGCGTGATACAGAAATACAGAAATTTCGAAGTTTGATTTTAAAGGCTGAAGTATGGAAACTAATAGTAACTAGTAATCAATATTAACAATTTCATTTTTTACTCAATTTTCCACTGAAAATTGTGCAATATTCAATGAATAGTCTAGCTTCTCTAAAACCTGAAAAGGGTTTCTATGGAAGCCAATCAATAAACGTCCAGGTTAATCAAGTCACCAGCACAGTTGTTCACCTCTTCAGATTGGAGTTCAAATTAGCTGATTGCTTCGACGCTTTTTACACAGAAAAATCACCCAGAATCTCAAATCACCTCCTCCTCACCCACCTCCCCATCAAATACAAGACATCCCAATTCAATTTCGCCAGTTTAATTAGCGACCACATCCCACATCTCCTATCAAACTCCACATCCCACCAGCAGATCTCCAGCTCAAAACTTATTCCACACCAGAATCCATAAATTCAGCACGCGAAGAATATCCAGCTTCGGCTGCAATAAAAACAGGCAATCCGGAAGCATCGCGCGGGGGCGATAGGAGAAAAAGGCGGGGCCCCGCCGGCGGCCCCGTGTCCATGAATAAATTTGAAATTAACTCCCGAACGGTTCTCGGGCGCGGGCGAGAGATAGAAGAGCCCTCGCGAGATCCTTTCGCGACACCCGTTATAAAGCAAGCGACGAGCGGAAGCCCCAGAGATGTGTCGGCTATACGTGAGAATGTGAAAGAGGCTCGAATGGCGCTGCCGCGATGGACTGAATGGGAGGCTCGGGCTTTTTATGTCGCTTTCATAAATGCTTTTAGCGATGGCTCAATAGGATGATTTTCGTGATGCAAGGATCTGCTTGGTGTGTGTTGTTTGTGTGTGTGTGTGTGTGCGTGTGTGTGTGTGTGTGTGTGTGGTAGTGCGGGTGGAGAAATTCTGAAGAGAAATGTTATGGTTTGGACGATTTTATAGATAGTTTGCCCTCTGGGAGAGACGGAATTTGTCAGTGGGATATCGGATGCGAGTTTCTGGAGCGCAGCTGAAAATAAGCGATGAAAAATGATTTTTAGATCCCACCTGACGCAACCGAGAATATCAGAATGCTGCGTAAAAATTTATAGTACTCCACAATAATAAACAGCTGAAAATTTCTTATATTTAGAAAACCACCTCCCAAACATCGTACACCAGTAAACCGTCGAAGTCTCATAAAAAAAAGCTCGCCGAGAGAACGCGCTCCACTCTTCATCCTCGCCAAAAAAGCCGGGAGATCAATATAGCGCTCGCAGCAGCAGTCAAAACAGCTCGGGCTCGCGATCCTCGAAAACAAAAAACACGGCACAGCAGCCGTAAACTCGCACAAGAGACAGTTTACCTTTTAGTCTCAGGCAATGCTCGCTTAGAAGCAAAAAAGACGTAGTTTTCGCGACGACGCCTCGGGAAGAAGATGTAGACTATACCCAACGTCAGTATAGAACCACAGAGAGAGAGGAAAAAGACAAAGGGGCTGCCGTGAATCTCTCCTGAGTTTTCGATATGACGCCGGGGGGCGGGAGCGCGTTAAGCTCCTCGCATATAGGAGCGAGAGCGCGCGAATATTCCCGCGATATCATATCGATTCGCCCAGCCGGCGCGCGCTCTCCGGCCCTCTGCGTGTATTCGCGCGGCGTGCTCACTCCTCCCCTGGAAAATCCAGCGAGTTGGCTCCCCTTTTATCCGCTGCCGCTGTTACGCTCGCTCTTTTTCTGTATCTCTCCGCCGTAAAGGGTTAGCGCGCGTGCTTTCTTACGGCGAGCTTTTTATCCAGTTGCTATGGCGCTTGTTGCGGCTTTTATTTTCTGGCAATTCAAGAGGCTGCGTTTTCGAAGTTGTAGGATGTTGTGGGTTTGTTGTTTTGGAAAATTCGAATGAGCGATTTTGGTGAAAAGTGAGGGATTGGTTTTTAATTTGATGCTGTAATTGCTTTGTGGAGGATAAGATAAATAAAGTGGGACTCCGAAGTTGCTGAAGAAAGCCGTAAATTATGCATAACGAGTTGTAAAGCCCACGCGAGGCCTACAAAACAATCTACTAATCGTCATAATATTGCCGAGGCGTTGGTCAATCCTCGAGTGAGGCCGGCTAAGTGGAACTGACTTATACCAGGTGGCTGCGAATACAGCAATTTTCTTGTCTTCGGCGGCTAAATACATAATTAATAGTGTGCCTCGTTTAGAGCTTTCGAGTGATTATGGCTGAATGAATGACATTCACATGTGTCTTACCACACCTAGACGTATCTACTTGATTGCCACTATTAGAATTTTCGTGTGCTAAAAGTAGACTATGAAAGAATTGTATATTATTTTTAGAGTAATCTAAGAGCATTTTTAAAATTACATTTAGAAGAGTATTGGAATTTCTATTGAAAGTGGTGTCTATATTGAAAGTATGGATATTCTAGATTTAAAATACTGATTTATTCCAAAATATTTTGAAGTAGTAGATTAAATGCATGGAAAAATTTTCCAAAACTAGTTTTCAAGAGTAGATAAAGTTGTTTGCTAAATTTACATTTTTCTTGTATAGATATTCAAAAATATCTTATACGTAAAAGCAGGACAAATATAAATTGGCCTATTTCAAAAATTTGATTTTTCCATTCTACGTAATCGAAAAATTATATATTTATACTTCTGCAGCAAAAAATTACACTTTAACAAAGTAAACTTACATTAGCATATATTGATTTTTTTTGCTAATTGTTTTCGAAGAACTGTGAAAAGGGTAGATTACTATCGAATAGCGAGAAAAAGTCTGCACACTTTTTGTTTGAAGTCGTAATAATCAAGACAGAACCCGTGTATAATAAAAGCCCTTTACGCCCACTAAAGCTCTATTTCAGAAGAACAGTTTTAAACTTTAACACTCTCAGTATTCATACACACCCTACACCTATTTATAAGTAATCCACGATAAAATTCACCTTCACTCCTCCAATATACGTCATAGCTACGAATACACCTACCCTTAATCACCAAACTAAATTCTCCTTCTCTTAAATATCCCAGAACGCCAATGTCACGAAAATCCCAAAATAAATCCCACACTTCATCCCCAAGCCTCTCGAAAATCAATAAAGCCCAACAATCGATACCCTTAAATACAGCAACAGCAAAAAAACCGGCCGTTTATTCAATCCACCGAAACACTTGCTCTTCCCCGCCCAAACCAGTCGCCCACCCATACATCCTTTATCCAGCTCTCTTGCCAGCTCGCATCTCGTCCATTTTCCTCGAGCCCGAGTTCCGCCAATACGGCGACTTCCCTCTTTTACCCGCGATAATATACGTCCTTTAATTCCTCCTCTTTCTCTCTGTCGTCGTCGGCGCCCTCTTCCCGTATATTCATAAAATACCGCGCGATTTCCCGCTATACACGCGAATGATTCCCGCGCTGAGAGTGCGCATGCATTATTTATGGGCCGGCGGATCGTTTCTCTTTATTCGCGATATGCGCGCACGCAGCGCCGAGGTAAGAGCGAGAGGACAAATGCAAAGGACATTCCTCTGCGCGGATCTGGGAGCCGTTGAAGGGATATGCCGCGTGTAGGGGGAAGAAGAAGAGAGCTCATCGGCATAATTTATGCGAGTGACGTGGAGCGCCGTGGCGAGCTATATGGGCTTTTCCAGGTGAATTCGGCCGTTGGGTGGAGGACAAGGCTACTGTTTTTCCAGGGAGGTGTATCGACGAAGATGGAAAGCTCCGTGTGTATAGCGGGTGTCGATGTATATACCTGGCAGGACGGTATCCGTTGGAAAAAACCAGCAGCGGAAATCAAACGCACGCACAATAGGCTGCGTGATTGTACGCCCGGCTCCTTCTCTGTATATGCGATTAGGGATAAGTGGATTGCGAGAGGAGACTTTTTCTTCTTCTTCCTCTCTTTTTTTTTTTCTTACGCGGACGGGGGCTCACGAGGTTTCGCTGGGGGTGCCGGGGATAAGGGTGACTTTATTCTCTTGCTTCCTCTCTCTCTCTTTCGAGGTGCTTTCTCACTTTTTACGGTACTTTTGCGCGAGAGATATGCTCGCGAAAATCCACTGTTTACAATTATATACGGTATCCACCCTCGGCTTTTTGCCGGGCGCCCGAAAAGTGTAAATGCTACGGTTGCCCGCTTTTTACTTATGCGGGTGGGAGCGAAACTGGGGATTATGCAATTTAACTTTTTTAATGGATTAATAGTTTTTGTATTCGTTTAAATTTTGCAGTTGTGGGAGGGGAAATTGTTACTAAAAGCTTTGTGTAAGTAATTGTTATTAATTTCGTAAGTAACTAAAAGTTTGTAAGTTCGTATTTATTAAAAAATTTATAAATACATTTTAATAATATATCAGATAGCTTGAAATATCATTAAAAATTTTATTTATAAAATAAAGAATGATATTGTACAAAATTAAATATTACTCAATGATATTATATATCAAATTACAATGACATGTAACGTTAATATAGTATTAATACTATTATTTATTTTAAGTCTTTAAACAATTCCGGTAAATAAAACTTTCACGAAAGTTAAGACCAACGCCTCGACTCATCCAAAACAGACCAACGCCACAATCTCATATCGCTCCAACCCGAAACCAATAAAAGCACTTCATCATCTCCCAAAAACTATCCCCCCGC
>JAPYZA010009249.1:0-10434 GCA_030522685.1 Eupelmus azureus | reverse complement strand
TAGTCCCACCAGGCGAGCGAACACGTAGTCTGGGACAAGAATACCAGTAAGGAGCAGAGTGAGACGCAAGCCATGGAATAGAAGACAATCGAAGTGGTGACCGCGGTTCCTGGCTCGCAGTCTCCAAGGAAGTTTGCTAGCCACGCGTAGCGAGGTCTCACCCTTCCGATTTGATCCGTGCAAAATCCTTGGATGAGCTGAGGAAAAAAATCGAATCGTTATTATCGGTAATGTATTTTTTTTAATGTCGCTTATCGTACGCTATTACTTAATCTCATATCTAATCTATAAGACAAGAACATTTCCACCTAACAGCATCCTACCTGAGACTCAACCGACGTGCACATGCTATTGCACTCGCTGGAATCCATAACCAGATCGGTATTAGCCGGCGACGCCAGCTGATGGCTCGACGATCCCGTGGCCAAGGTCGTATCAGACGAGACTGTATTATCCATAGCAGGCGACGGCTGGGGTGGTGGCCTATACCTCAGCACGATCACACTGGCCGAGACAATAGTGTAAGCTAGAAAGGTGCCGATTGACATGAACTCCACCAGATGATCCAGATCGAAGAGCAGGGCTATCAGGCCACTGACGAAGCCGGCTATGGCCAGGTTGCAGGTGGGCACCTGGGTATGCTTGCTGACGCGCGCCAGGAAGCCGAAGAGCAGACCGTCGCTCGCCATCGAGTACATGATGCGAGGTAGGGAGAAGAGAGAGCCGAACAGGGTCGTCGTCATGCCGCAGAGTGCGCCCACGCTGGAATTGTGGGATTGGGGAGGTTGGTTAGATTCGAGGAATTTTTGGGGTTCTTTGAGAGATGTTTTTATGTATGGGTGCAGTTTGTACGGTTTTTTGGAGAAGTTTGAAAATTTCTCTCGCGGTTTAGTCGGGTTGAATTAACCGATTATTTTGAGATAAAAATTAATATTAAAAAATAACGGGTGACATCTGAATCTTTGCCCAATCAAAATTAATCGACTACACTCTCCCTTAAATTCAAATTAAACTCCCCATCTATACATAACAACTAAACTTTACCTCAAAGAACAAAACTCCAGACAATTCATTCCCCGAACTTAATGCAACAACAGCCATCCAACTACAAAATTCAAACCCGCATTCGCTCGCTCCTATTAACCATTAATCAACCTCCCACTCTCCCCAATCTTCCTCCCCCAATCGAACTTTCATCAAAACCCGTCCGCGCGTCGTTGAAGCACAATGCGCGCCCACTTCCGCACCGATACAATCAATTTCCCGTAATAGCGTCCACCCACCTGATGACGTATTTGGCCCAGGGTATGCCGCGGGCGGCGAACGCCTCGGGCAGAGCAGCTGTCCTGCTGATCTTGGCGTAGGGCTCGACCAGAGTGAGCGCGCCGCTCACCAGGACGTAGCCGACGGTGACGATGGCCATGGAGAGGCCAGTGGCCCTGGGTATGCTGCGCGTCGGTTCTCGTGCCTCCTCGCCCGACGTGGCGATCGAGTCGAAGCCGACGAAGGCGTAGAAGCAGGTGGCGGCGCCTTGAATTGTGGGAGAGAATTATGGTAGTGTGGCAAACGTGTTGGGATGTGTAAATTGCGTAATATTGAAGTGTATTCAGTAGGGTGGTTGTTGGAATTTTTAATGAAGATGATGTTGAGGGATGCTATTGGAAAGAAAAGAAAAAGGGAGGAGGAAAGGATATGTAGAGGGTGCTCTATTTTTAAAGCTGATATCTTTTGATCTCCGTGAATAATGTTAACTTCATTGTGAGCTCATGTTTTTCAAAGATGCGAGTATATCGATTTCGCATAATCTCAATTTCGAAGGGCGGCGAATGCGTATGAATAATAAATGATATTCGGTATGTCTATTCTGCACGTGTTGCTTTTCGACGAAGAATATAGAGGTGAACATAAAGATAAAGCTTTTAAAAAGTAATAACTGTAGAACGTCTAACAGACAAAGGAAATTTCGAAATAATATTTTGTAACATCTGTTTTGTAATTATAGATTTTACAAACTCTTTTTAGAATATGCACACGTTTGGTATCTAGTAAAAATATATTTAATCTCAATTTCGTTATGATCTCTAGTCTAATGATAATACTATGTCTTGCTTTGTCAATATCACGAAGCATTTAACTCAACTATTACTTACGTAACGAAAAATTAATACATTAAACACACTTTCTCCCCAACCGCAAACCCAAAACTTCAAAAACCTACCAGCAAGAACACCAGTGAAACCATATGGCAGAAAACCATTGCCCTGCCAGTTCCAGTTGGACAGATCCGCGTGATAGAAGCCGAGACAGATGACAAGACCCATGACGCCCAGATTAACCAGAGTGAGCAGCGAGTTGACCGCGGCCGAGCACTTGACACCTAGGGCTAGCAGCAGGGCGTAGAGCAGGCAGAGTCCAGCTGCCAGAGGATCAGGCACATTACCCAAAGGCTCGTCCATGCTGTGGCCGGCCATCAGACGCTTGGTGAAGTTGCTGATTGCTCGGCCGGACAGCGAATCCACGTAGCCGCTCCAGGCGCGCGCCACCGAGGCTGCACCTGTTGATGGTTTTTGATTGGTTAGGTTTCGTGTGGATTTGATGTGCATTTCGTGGGATGTGTGTTGTAGAGTGATTTTAGAAGTTTGATTGGGAAAGGGATTATGAAAAAATATTGAATGGAAAAGTGGATTTTCTTAAGCGTATGGACAGTGTGTTAAGTAGAACGAGTCGAGTCTGGTAAGACCAGAATTTAGCAAAGTTAAATAGTAATCATTTTCTTAAAATTTGGAGCATTTTTTATTATTTTTATATTGATTGCGTTGAATCGTAAAAGAAGAAAGATTACATGGCAAGTCGCCACAGGGATTACATTACTACCATCGAGTAGGTCATTCTTTTGCATAATAGCCCAGTTTTCGACATAAATTAAAAGCTAAATGGAACATTTTTACAAAAAAAAGCGATTATTGAAAAACTTTGCAACTAAACTTACCTATCATGTGCTCCAAGATGATATTCCAACCGATGACGAACGCCCAAAATTCACCAACAGAAACGTAAGCGTACACATAAGCACTACCCGCCTTTGGCACTCTAGCACCGAATTCGGCATAACACAAAGCTGCCAATAAGGACGCCAAACCAGCCAATAGAAAACTCAAAACCACACCAGGACCAGCGATGTCACGTGCAACGGGACCAGTTAGCACGTAAATTCCCGCTCCTATCATATGTCCAATACCTGGAAAAAGTGATAGAGTTTTATAGATGTTTTTAAAACAATTTAAATAAAAGTAATCTCATGATATTTTCAATTCTAAATTTGCAAATTCGAATTTTATTTTGTTCATATGTTTCATTTCGATCATTCAACCGTAGCTTTTAATTACTTTCCGATAATCAAAAATTAATAAATCATCGCACTGTTCACTCCCTAAAACACCATCCCACAATACAAAAAAAGTCCGATTTAATAAACATCAACGAGAATCCGTCGAAATAAAAACCATCCATCCTGCCGATAAAAATCCTCGTTGCCCCCGCGGTCTTAATGGAAACGTCCGCAGGCATTTCAAGAATTTTTATTGATGCATATCGGCGCGCACATACCGAGGAGGGTGATGTCGAAGGTGGAGAGACATCGCTTCAGTGGGGTGTCCATGACGTCACCCTCCAGCTTCTTCTTTCGATTAATTTTCGTGCACATCCCCGACATGACGTGCCCCAGTATCATTCGCCTGACTGATGGCATCCTGGAAATAAGAAGAGCACCAATTCATCAGATTTCCTTGCATTAATCTAACTCGTGGTGATTAATTGACAAAAAAAGCGAAACAAATTTTGCTTCTGACTTTTTTACTGTTGTGCTTGGTGTTATTTAGTGATAAAGATTTTGGGTTGCAGAAATAGTGTATTATAGATTTTTTTTGTGTAAGATAAATGTAACGATTTTATAAACGGCTTACTTGATAAATAATAAATGATAAATAAGTGTATTTGTAGTATTTATAGTTAATGAATGTAAATAAAAGGATTCTGCTTCATTAACCGACTTATACTACTACTTTAAATAATTAGATAAGATTTTAAATTTAAGATTTTAGATTTTAATTACATTTATCCAAACAAATATTGATACCTCTGAATTATTTTTATTTCCGAAATTAATCTTCTACTTTTAGAACGTGAGATTTTACAAACGCTCAAATTGTATGTGTTTATGCGTAATTGAATTACTAACGGTAGTCGCTAGTTGAATTATATAGTCTCCTAAAATTCAATCATGAAAGATTCGATCACATGAGATTTTCTTCTATTTCCGGGAAATAGAACAAAATCGATATACTCTCTCAAATCAAACTCCTACATACTCGCGTTATGTAGGTAGTTTATATTTCGTAATTTTTCTCTTGCAAAGGCCACCTGCTTATAACCTTCGGTATCATTTTGTTTATTTTGGCCTGATGAGTTTCTACTAAGTTTGCCATGCTGTTATCTTTAATCTCCCTTATTATAAAAAAAATCAATAAGCAACACAGTTGCAACTTTGTATTATGAATAATCCATAATAACTCGAGCATGAGAAAGAGAAACGATTTGTAAAGGGCCATGAAGATTAATGAAAGAGTATATTTCATAAGAATTGATCGAGATAAATGATAAAAAGGTTTTAACACGACATAAACTTTATTTTACTTAAATTTCACAATCGAGACAAAATTACTTCACTGAGAAACCTACCGAAACATTCCTTTTATTTAAGTTAAAAAAAAATACATTCAAACCTTGCTAAGTAAAATATGAAGTAAATAATTCTCCGAGTATTTTTTTAACTACCAAATCGTAACAGATATACATTTAAAGTATTGATCATATACAACGTTTTTCTTGACACCAGAGGTTAATCCACAATTCCACTTAACTCAACCAATATTTAAAAAAGCATATCGAAAGATTCCCCGCACCCCAAGTGCAAACCTGCTCTCAATTAAAAAATCACCACACAGCCAACGATACACTCTTCCCCAAGCCAAAATAATTCACAGATCCTCTCACTCCGAATCGATCCTCCTCGCATCCTCTCCAACAAACCTCCCACTAGCTCCCTCCGCCCCTCGAAAAAACCTGCCACCTCACCTCGAATCCCACCCAATATACCCAAAATCCCAAAACCAAAAAAAGCAACTCGTGTACTCACTTGACGACCTGGCTGGAGTCCTGCGTTGCGTGCTGACGTGCCTACGTCGTGTCCTCTTCCTCAGGAGCGCGCGTTGGTCGTCAGCGCGACGACGCCACTCTCCCGCTTTTCCATTCAGCCAGCTGCCGACGAAGGACGCATGCTCAGACAGGCCCGAGGATCGATCGAGCGGCAGCGCGCGCGCATGTGGCTACATATCAGCCTGATGATTTTCCGCGTGGGCGCTGCGATTCGGGAGTTTTTGGATTTCGCGCGCGAGCTGGGTTATTGCTTGGCCTTGACGTGTATGTGTGTTTTTTGGATGTGGGAGTGGGTTGGGGGGTGAGGGAGTGAGGAAGTGAGGTTGCAGAAATTAGAGATGATGTGATTTGGGAGATGATTGGGGATGAATCACCGGTTGAACAGATGGTTGGAGGGATGGAGGGTTTTTGATGGTTTAGTCGGGTGTAATTGGTGTGTTTTGTTGGGGTTGGGATTATTATAGTGGCTGATTTTTGTGGCTGGAAATTATTAAGTTTAATTCGGCAATTGGTAGTGATATAATTAAGCTACCGATATAATAGTAAATTATTAGATTTTTCTTGATGATAAACTTGCAAATAATTTATTAATAATAATTCCAAATATGTTAATACTGGTTATATTAAAATTTTGTAGGTAACATTTAAAATTTACAAAACCAAAAAGTTATAATTTTAACTGTAATGTAATGCGATAATTATAAGAAAATTGGAAAGCGATCCGGATTAGCATTTAAGTACATACTTATACTGTATGTTTTTAAATATAGATACGTTACAATTTTGCATGACAAAATAGAGTAAGGATTATGCAAATTTGTATAACATTAATTTTTAAAGTATGTAAGTAGTTTATAAGTTATAATATTAACATTGCGCGTTAAAGTAGATAAGTGTTTTATACGTAGTAATTTTCGGCTTGTTTAGCGTAAGTAGATAATGTCGGATTATCGACAGACATCGTGCACAGGTATAACGTTTCAAAAGCTTCGAGAGAAATACTGCAGAGCGCGTATCTATCAGCGCTGCCATATAGCTATATATACTAAAGTATTTGGAATTGGAATACAGAAAGTAAAACTTTTATCGTTACTTAATTTTGATGTTGATAAAAATTTATTCATTTGCAATTAATCGGTATATTAAAAAACATAAAACTATTGAAGATTTTATCATATTTTCCCTTTCAAATTTTATTTTTATGAATCAAATATAATTTTTTTATATGATATATTGTTTTGAACGAACTACATTGTTATATCGAAAGACATTAAATTTTTCCAAGCAATTAATGATGATGAAGAAAGAATTTTGAATAAAATATTCATGTTTTCTAAATTTTATTTTTAATTTATTATCAACACAATAATATAAAATTGTTATTTACTTTACATAAACCATTAATATTATTGAAAAATAAGTTTATACTTACCCAAACCAACTAATAAATATTCCCTTTATTTACCAGCATTTCACAAATCTAAAAATCATAACTCCATTTTTCGTTCCCCGACAAACACCTAAAACAACACAAAAACCTAATCCACCGCATCAAACGCATCCCCACACCCATCCTCCTCATCTCTCACAAATAAACGTAAAAAGCAACGCGCCCAGCCTCGCGCATATAATAACCTGTCAGCTAACGAAAAATCGGACCACTCGGCGCGGACAAAATGCGCTCGCGCATTATATTCCTCCTGCCGATACGTCGACGAGAAATCGCCGGCGGTGTCCGGCATAAATCAACGAGGGATCCCCGCGCCGTTAGCGGACCCCCCTGCAAGTCGTAAACGAACAAAAAAGTGCGAGCCCTCGATCAATTTCTGGTGTAAGCGCGCTTTTGAGCTAGCGCCGCGGCTACTTTTCGCGAGGGGCTTTTTGGCAATGCTTCCCCCTGCTTGGATAGAGCGCGCGGCTTTATTTATCGCGACGATGAGCGGGACGATATATTTTTGATGGATGCGTGTGCGTGAGGGAGAGCGAGAGAGAAGTGTTAGTTGGGGTTGCGAAGGTTATAGTTAACGATGTCTTTGTAGGAAGCTGGAGTGTAGTTGTTTGGATGATTTTTTTTATCGGGAATTGAGTTTGTGTACGTACCTGAATGTATTTTGGTTTTTTAATTTATAATTTCGACTTATGATAAAATTTACTTTTGTTTCATAATATTACGTAAATGGTACGAGTAACATATCAAGGAATAAGCCACACAGGCAATTTCTCCTTAAATTAGGAATTTTTTTTATTTAAAAAAAGACTATATTTGAGCACCTTATCATAAGCATCTAATTTTAAATTACAATTACATTTTATTTTGATATAGTATTTAATTATATTTTCTTCTAAACTTGATCTTCCTAAATTCAAAAAATATTGTTAGAAGAATTCCAAAACATTACTAAAAAATAGCTTAAGAAATTCCAATAACATTCCCAAAAACTTTAAATTCGCAATCTTACTTTTTTGACCATCTTATAACCATAATCCGCAACTCCCCTTCAAGCTCATAACGATCCTTTCCCGATCGCCCCCGCACTTAAGCGCATAGGCGCGTTTACGACGCCTCAGCGGCTCTCGATTTTCTTCGCCGCATACGCGAATTTTCTTCCGTTGTGCGTGGACAATCGCACTCCTCACATTTACCACGTAAAAAAAAATATGCCGCGCCAAGTGGTGTTAAGGGCTCAATCGGGATTTACCTCTCGATGTCCCCGGAGGCTATTTTCGGACGATCGAAAGAGAGAAATAAATATGAGGCGGTCGCGCTAGTGTAGCGGGAAATGAGAAATTGGATGGTCGCGGGTGCGTAGGGTCCTAGGCTCGGGGATGATAAAGTTGTGGAGATTTTCCTTTGTACGTTTTTAGGGGAATGGCAGTAGAGAGATTCCCTTTATACTAGAAACGAATGTGAATTCGGTGTAGAATAGCATGCGAGCAAATTTTTGAACAGTGGTTTCTTTGTTAAAGAAAATGATTCGGTTTTGATGTGGAGAAAACTGCTTGTCGGGACTTAGCCTCTCAGATTTATCGTTAGTAACAATGTAAACTTGCCAATGATTACAAATTGGTAATTAAGTAATCTAATGAAATAAAACTTTTTGCAATAATTTTTACATATAATAATCAAAGTTTTAAAACGTAATAAATATAATTTTTAATTTCATTAATAATATTTATGGCGTAAGTAAGATGCTAAAATGTCATCGTCTTCACAAATTCTTTGATTTCTTAAATTCTTTATATTTTTTAAAGTTAATGATTTAAATGAGTTGGCCCTTACTCAAATGAAGCTCACTCTCCCTTACAGGTGTAGAAACACTAGTCTATAAGACTATAAAAAAACTTATAAAGTATAGAAATCATAAAACAATATTGTTTAGAAATAATTTTATTGTCATAAATAGCATGTGTTTTATATATATTTTATACTTGAAAAGGAATTAGTTAAATCATAATTATTTTTGATTTTCATAATCCTAATCGCTTCCAGAGTCTTCGTCATCACTGTCTCCACTAGTCATCATCATGGTTTTCTTCGGCTGCCTCATTGCCAAGAGCTTCCTGTTTCTCGTCTTCTTCGAGATCTTCGTCGGTTGAAGAGGCCTCGCTGGATGACTCTTCGGGCTCGCTAGCTAAGTCAACGGACTCGCTGTGTGATTTGCCACAATTGATTAATTGGTGGCGTTTGCTGATTAAACTTAAGACACCATGTTTTAATATTGGTACGCTTTGGGGTGCTGGAGCTTGGTGAATGCCAGCTAAAGCCACTGGGATGGGCATTACGGAATAGTGCGGGGAATTCAGGAAGATCACGGAACCTTGGCCATAGGCTGGAACTGACGGGATACCTGAGTAAATCAGGGGATGCGAAGCGTGTAATTGTACCAATTGGTGCCCATGTTGTACGCTTAGGTGTCCTTTACACTTTGGTCCTGATTTCTAAAATATCATAATTGTTAGATTCATTTTTAAATTTTAATGAGATTTTGAATCATTTATTAAACTTACGTGGCCTTTGTCAGATTTGTGATCATGTCCATGAGATTCGTCGGAATCTGAAGAGTTGGAATCCGAAGAGTTGGAATCTGAAGAGTTGGAATCTGAAGAGTTGGAATCTGAAGAGTTGGAATCTGAAGAGTCGTCGGAATCTGAAGAGTCTTCGTGAGATTTATGGGGATGTTCATTGTGCTGGCGACGTTCATGATGTTTGGCTTTAAGAGCTTCGAGTTTAGATCTGATATCGCCAGGGGCAGCTGAGATTACGGCCAAAATGGCAATTAGCACTATAAGCTGCTTCAACATTGTGGCTATAAAATGCAGGGAAAGTTGATTTTAGTATTAAAAAGCTTACATTTAATAATAAAGAAGATTAATTAATACAAATAAAATTTATTCTATTACCTTTTAATGGGAGTGAACACTAGATGTCAAACAACGAACTGTAGGTTTCCCACAACTGTGAAGATCCAAAGTTGTCGTACTTTTATACTCAACATCGTCTTACGTAAATTATAAGAATCTGTTCAACACGAGAACGTGCTTTATCATCTCGAAACTCTTTAGTACAATGGGATCTTTCTATGCTTAATCGTTTAGCTAATTAAAAATTGTTAAAGTGTGTATGTAGCTATTAATATTTATACTTAATAATCAAGTTTTTAACTCCCTTTAAATATGGGAGATTAATTATACAAGGCAAATATGCTTACATAAGTATTTTTGGTTTGACAACTCTCAATACTTTGTTAAAATAAGTTTTTTAATAACAAATGTACGAAACGTATATTTTGAGATGTTTGAAATCTAAATATACTATTTTTTAAAAACGTCTATGTGAATGTGTGATTGAGTGTGTGCGTATCTGTGGATGTATGCACATTGGTACTTCAGAATTTGTTACCATCTTTGATCTAAAAAAGCATTTCCTCAGGCAAAGATGAGGACAAAAAAATCAAGTTTCATCCATCTGTCTTCTATGTTATAATTTTCCTTCCAGCGTAAAAAATGTGAATTTACATAATATATATATTTGCAACTCCATTTTTTGGAAAACTTACGCGGGAACAGCATACCCAATTCACACCAACTATATAAAACCCTTTTTCGTCTCTCCTCGATCCATTCCTAAAACTCTTCCCTCCCCCAATGCAAAACAAATTACCGTAGCCTCATCTAGAAGCAACCATCCATCCCAGCGCGTTCAGCACATCGCCGTTAAAA
>JAPYZA010009248.1:0-12600 GCA_030522685.1 Eupelmus azureus | reverse complement strand
AACAATATAAGCAATAGCTTTTTACTTATCTGATAAACATTCTGCTTATTTCTTCACTACTGCTTCACATCTAACGACAAAACTTATCAAAAACAAAGAAACGCTATTATACTTATGAAATTACAACAACAAAATTTTCACAATTATTACAATTATTTCTTGAACATGTCGAAAGAAAATTTTTAAGACATCAGTTCGACCAGACGTTCTAATGTTTATTTGTCGCTCAGACAAATATCGATTATTTCTTCTCTTCACGGCGAATAAACAACAAGCTCCAAGTCTATCTGATGTTTTGAAAATTTTGTTGTAATTTCTTAAGTATTTTAGTGTCTCTGTTTCTCATAAGTTTTGTCGTTAGATGTGAAGCAGTAGTGAAGAAATAAACTGAATTTTTATCAGATAAGTAAAAAGCTATTACTTATTGTTATATTTTTTCATTTCTACAGCATACACTCAATAACCCATTGATAACCTTAAATTTTGTTTTGGCTAATTTACAATTATTAATTACTAATACTGCTATTGCTGAATTTCTATTTTTGACAATATGCAAATACTTATTAGGATGCGTACTTTGTGAAAAATTCGTGATTTTTTTAGGAGAAAGCGGTCGACCTTATTCAGGGATGCTTTAATGCTCAGGGCTTGTACGTGGACTTTTTGAGAACAAGCTAAGTCAGCCAATTTTTGTAAGGCCCACATAGAAGGTTTGCTACATTTTTTTCAGACTATTTTGTAATTTTTTAAATTTTTTTAGGTTAAAAATAGCCCTACAATTTCATTTATACAAAGTCTGGGATAAGTCTGGGCTTTTTTATTAGATTTTTTAGGGAAAAAATAAAAGTCTGGGATAGTGGCCATGGCCAGACTTTTGCCAGACTATTGCCAGACGACTACCAGACTTCAAGATCCAGTCTTCTGCAAGACTTCAGCCAGACCGGAGCAAGACTTATTTTTTTACTCGGGAGGTTTTTTTAATGCTTTTTTCACTTCAAATCGTCGCCATATTTTTTCTATTGCATATTTAGCTTAAAATTATTTTACGTATTCTACATATTCTTCTGCAAATTTTAGTTTAAGTAATAATTCTTAAAACAGTTATCTTTTTAAATGGCGAATTTTTAAGATATCAAACCAGGAAATTGCTATCTTTGTCTTTGAAGACAAACGTTGTGCAAACGGTGCGCGAGCCGCGCGCTATACATGAAAACGAAAATGCTGTCACTTATCGACGGCATTAGTCAGAGATCTGAAATTTTACAAAAAACTTCTTAAACTGTTATATTTTAATCTATGTAGTCAGAATTGCGATTTCGAAAAGTATGTCTTCAAAGACAAAGCTCGCGTAATTTGAAAAGATAACAGTATTAAGAATTCTTACTTACACTAAAATTTGCGGAAGAATATGAAAAATACGCAAAAAAATTTTAAGGTAAATGTGCAATAGGAAAAATATGGCGCTACGACTATATCTTACATAAATAAAATGGACGGAATACAGCACAAAAATTTAAATTCTATTACTAGAAACATCTGGAAGTGGTGTGAAAAGGACATATTTATTTTTGCATCCTATGTAAATACAAAATTTAATTTAGCAGATAAAGAATCGAGATTGGAAATATCAGAAACGGAATGGGAATTATCAAATTGCGTTTTTCAATAAGCTACAAATAATTTTAAAAAACTGCTTTGCTTGCTACCTATTCTGCTTACCTTAAGAGTTCCAATGTTATCTCTAATAAAATTTATTCAGATAGTTATTCTTAATCGTATTAAAACTTATGGTAGAAATAATAAACAGCAACTTTTGTTAAAATTACCTTACAACTTATTAACAACTGTAACTATTGACTTATTATTACTATTAACAACTTGTTTATTTAAAAAAAAAAAAGTCTATTGCGGACTGAGAAAGGAAAATTTCGTTGATTCAATGGAAGTTCTGCCAAAATACCTCAATTGAATATTACAATGATTTAAAAGAAGATTCGGTTGATCACAATTGCACTTCGGTCATATTAACAGAAGATTCTGATGGTTCAATCGCACCGATATTGACTCAATAGTGCTATAGTAACCTCAATTATTATATTATTAAAATAAATAAATGTTGAGAAAAAATTAATGAGAACATATTTTTTTACGAGGAATTCAAATTTGTGTGAGAAAAGTTAGCCGTTTTTAATTAACGGTGGATTTTTATAGATGAAAAACAGCATTAAAAATAAAGCTTTTTTTGTTATAATCATGATCCTTTACACCTAGGCTTAAGTTTTACTTATTTTCTAACAGGGTCATTGTGATCAGTTGTTTTTATCTGATGTACTTTACTAGATTTTATTTTTCTGAACGTATGTTTTATCATACCTGACTGATAGACAAATGTGATATTTATAATAATTTATTAATTAATTACCAATGATACAATTTTGACCTATTTAATAGGCATTATACTTGAACTGTTGTATTTACTTTGTACTGAACTTGTGCAATAATAAATTTATCTATCTATCTATCTATCCCTACAGGCGCCATAAAGTTTTTTTAAGGTTACAGTAAAACAAATAAGCTTGAATATTTGTTTATCGAATGGATGAGATGCAGTTCAGAAAAAAATTCATGAACATAGTACTAGTCGTAATAGCGGCTAAAATTTTGTGAGAATTTTTTTGAAGTTAAGAAAAACTTTTCTTTTTCTGGGTCAATTTACCGTAGGCATTTTTCACTATTCTTAACCGGTCATTTCCTTTATTAAAGATAAAAAAAGTAGATATTGATAAAAAACCAACAGAAGAAAAGAAAACGAAAGAACGAAAAATTAACACGCGTATCTGGGGCATGACGATAGTACGTGATGACGTATCATCGTCCATGTTTACACGTTTCAGGAATCTCCGGCTCCAATTCGCGGCTGTGGGTGCCTAATTTCTAATGCAAACAGCGTCTCATTTTGCCCGCACCGCTTGACTCGGCAAACATCTGGGGGAGGAGAGCGAAGGGCAGAGCGGAGCGCTAGACGGGATGTAAAGCCAAACTGCTGCCGCTGCAGGTGCCCACGTTCGGCCGGATATCGGACCAGCGACGGGGGCTAGTTAGCAAAAAAGTTGGCTCGTGTGGAACCGAAATTCGTTTAGAGCTGGACTCGTGTGCTTAAGCCGGGATAGCAGCGATACCGGAATCTTGTTTTCCATTCTCCGCTTTACTTTTGAATTAAAACTAAATTCCCGGCTGTTGCTTTTAATTAATTTTTATTTACCAAGTGTTTATGTCTAATTTTCTCTTCAGTTTGTGAAGCAAATTAAGCGATAAAGTGCTTCAAGACAAACAAAATTTTATACTAGATTACTATTTCTTCAAAATTTACAGTATATGTTTTAGATATTAATTATGATAAACGGACTTGTCGTATTTATTATTCTGTACAAAATGAGAATATTAAGAAACATTTTAGTGCATAAATTATGTAGATTCCTTTCAATTATCTTGTTTAATACTTCATCAAGTTAGAATTATTTAACATCAAGATTGAAATACTGGATTTAGCGATAGCGCACTTACTCATTAGACTTAAAGAGCTTAAGATATTTTCAGATGAAATAAATTTAATAATTATTCAATATGAAAAATTGAGATTATCCGGATTATCGAAGCGAAAAAACATTTAATTAAATAGATCATCCAATTATGTTTATAAATTATTATTTTTATATAAGAAGACGTATAAAAAATTTTCAAATTTTGTGATTAAGATATAAAAATTTATTAATAATTAACTATTAAAAAAAAAATATGGTTAATCTAATGACCATATAAAAATTTAGGTAGCTATTATTATTATTATTATTATTATTATTATTATTATTAATTTATTACTATTATTATTTTAGATTAATGTATAGGTTAAAAATGAATAGTAGGAGTAGTTGTAAAGAAGAATAAATCAATTATTATCAATTAAAATATGTAATAATTTCTAATTACAATATTCAATAAATAATAAGCTTATAATATTAATATTATTCAGAGAACAATTGCTAATTAATATTAATGTAATTAAAATTGTACCTCATATGAAATACCCATTTTGACGGTTTAAGTTTTACCATCACAATGTTTTGTAATTATTTGCAAAGGTATTGTACTATTATAATAGTATCCATATCAAATCCATTCCTCTTCAAAAGATAAATAGTTTTCTTTTATTTTTAGTGAGTATATGATTTTTAAATTACGTGGATGTGACTTGCAAAAAATTTATGTTTAAGGAGAAAAAAGCAGTAACTCAGAAATCAGTGGAGGTTATAACAATAATATACATCTGAAATTTACAAAGAAAAATCCAAGATTATTTTTTCTTATTAACTTGTTTTCTTATATTTGTACATAAATTATCCAATGCAATAGACTTTTGCTAAACTCTATTTTCTATTCCAGCACAGCCTTCACCTGACATAAATCGAATTTCCAAAACCTCTGTATACAAATACCACTACGAAATGCCTTCTTCAATTTGAAATAATTCAAACAAAGCGCACGCAACGTAATGCACGCAGTTACGGCTTATGCATTCCATGGAGCTACATCATTATTGAAACTCTTATGGAATTTCATTAAGAGTCGTGACTGGTGTGCCGGGATTACAAAGCTGTATAGGGAATTCTGTTTCATTGCCGTGGGAATGCGCGTGCATACCCATGCAACAGCAGGAGCTGAGCGTTCGCCGCTCCTTCACTCAGCACGCTCAAAGACCGCAGCAACCCTCACTAAATGAGCTGCTTCGCACACCGGCTTCATTGTGTTTACAGCGATCTCGCGCTTCGCCAATCTAAGAGCGACAACTCGATTTATGCCGCTCGATTTCGACGCACGCGTAATGCAGCGCGACATGTTATCAGATGCATTATTGAATTTGTATTTAAGTATGAGCAATAATTTTCAGCTTACTTTTATTATGTCTGCTCATGATGACCTGTCCATGTAATAATATGTATTTTTTGTGTACGACGTGTATTTTGTGTTTGTACAATCAATTGTAGAACTTCGGTTAAATTTAAAAAAAATTATCTCCTATTTATTTGCTATTACTTTGAATCAGTATAGCTCTGAATTAAACGTAATCGAAGCATATAACATTAATACATAATTTTTTGTTACAATTTAGATTTTTCTTAGCTATATTGTGTCTGATAAATGGCAATAAATTAATTAATTTCTTTTTTAATTTATAGTTTATCTCGGCAGCTTCATTTGTTTAAAGCAGCAGAAACGCAACCGTGAGGTGATTCTGACGTTATATACATTCGAGCCCACGCCCGTACTTAAATCTACAGTCCAAGCATATGTACTCATTTGCAAATAGCAGCCTAAGTAGGTATGTACTCATGAACACGATAACGAATCATATTTGTAAGAGCGACACCTATACTAACGGATATGCGGAGCATAACCACGTGTGTATATACACGATCGTTGCAGCTTTCAATCGGCCTCATTGACTTGCTCGGCTCAGTAAATTAGTACCACTGCACAAGGCTCAAAGATCAATTAATACGGATTATGCGGTCACCACTTAAATCTTGATGGAGCGACATCCTCGCAGCCTCTTGCGTGCAATGGAAACACCTGTGCTGCGCGCGTTTATTTACATGATGAATGGATACACGTGTTCACACTCTAATGAAGCTGAGTGTCAGAAAAATGTCGAGCCGTTAGAGAAGATTAATGTCCTCATTCTTTTTTCAGTACACTAAGTGAAGAATATTCGTTACGTTTGCAATTGGAGTGTTTGTCGAGAAGTACTGGAAATACCTCAGACGCAATTTCGTTATAATAGAATGACTTTGAATGCTCATAACACGGAACAGTTGGGACGGAGTAAAGATTAATGCTAGACAAAGAGCGGGATATACAGTAGCGCGAACTGTTCGACACGGCAACGATAATGTTCTAGAGAGCACCAATGCAAGACTAAAGTGCTAGCTGTCTAGGCTAATAGAAATTGCTTTCCTATGCAACAGCTATGGTAAAGCGGCTTGCACTGCACGAAACTTAACAGCGGATATGGCAACTGTTCAACAAGTCTATTGCGGGCGCATTTAGTTCCGCGAAATTAAATCTTTAATTGAGGTTTAACTTTTGCAGTTATTCAGTTGAATAAGTTATGAATACGCAGTGTAGATACTACATACATTTTCGAGATTACTGTTTATAATGTTGTTTAAAATCTGTTATTCAAGAAAAATTATAGTTTTTTCAAATGTTGTATGCGACATTTTTGTATTTCACAACTGCTGTATAAAAATTATATGGTCTATTTAGGGAAAAGAAAATCGAGTAAGTAGATCAACCACGTGTTAGTCAGACGTAGATTACATTACTATTAGAGTATCATCTATTTTCAAATGTTTAACAAACATCATTAAGAATAAGATAGATTAAATAATATTTCATGGGCAATATAACTAATTAATGTATTTACAATCGATCATTTACATTTATTTTAAATAAATAAATATAAATAATTTTTTCATACTTTTCTACAAGTATTAAAAAACTTTTTTAAAACAGGACTAATTTAAAATAAAATACTGTTATAACTGAAAGACATAATTACAATTTTTAAAAATGATAATGAAATTTTCTTCAACAACGAGTATAAATTTTAAATTCACACTTAACAAAAGCAATTAGCAAAGTTCGTCAATTCCAGGTTGAGAACAAATGACGCTTCCCGTCGCTCGAAGTAATGTCGCAATAAAGATGATGAAATACCTCGGAATAATTTTCTTTTCATCAGAAAAGTGTGAAAAGTATAAATCGTATCCCTTTTGTAATACGATATTAATGAATAATTAAACACCCCGAGCGTTGAAAAGCATTATTCAAATAATAATAACGCAATTAATTAGAAGTTCTGGGGGTAAGTAAAAAGTTAAGCTTCAACTTTTTGCCGAGAGGCACTCTCTTGAGCGCGTCGATCTTTTTTACCTCGTATCCCTCCACGTACGATGGGTCTTGTCGAGCGTAGAAAATTACGAGGATCCAGGCGAGCAAATACGCTCTTTACCCGCTGAAATTAGATCTCGCCAAAGTTTCTCAAGAGCCAAACGAAAAGTCGCCAACTCTTGGCACGTCCGAACTTTCGAAAAGGGGGCGCCCTCTACCTTTAGATACCGCTCTCTCAGTCGCGCGCACCGATGTCTACGCGCGCATTACAACTATAGGAGATTCGACGGAACGACACAATTCGCACATCCGACGAATACCGACTGCTATTTCGCGGGGACGCGATGCAAATCTATTCCAAGCGCGTATTCCTTCGAAAATCCGGGGCGAAGAATGAGACAGATCGAAAGGAGAGGTAGCGCTCGCGCGAAAGAGAGGTAGGGGGTGGGAAAACGGACTTGTGGCAGATTAAAAGTTTTTCCATGAATAGCAACGTCCTTACCCGCAGCGGTTCCCGGCAGCAAGAAGTCGCTGATTTTTGCTTCAGCGTAATCCCGCGAGTCGTGCAGCTGCTACTGGCGCTCCCAGCGGAGATACGTCCACTGTAAAACTTGCGCGGCGCTCTCATTCGCGACACGTCTCGCCTCGGCCGCAAATTGGAGAAGCCGGCTGCCGACCGGCGGGATTGCTCGATATGCAAAGAGCTTCTGAAACAAGAGATGGAAAAGAGAGGGAGAAAAGGGGAGGAAGGGACGATCGAGGCTAGGGTGGCAGCGGGGGAGGGAAAAATGAAGCGTAGCCTGTTTCTTATTTGCATTTGAAACAGCAATCGTTAGATATCTTGTAAATAGGAGGGAACCGTCGAAAATGGAATTTGCACGAACCGTCGGGAGCCGATAACAGACCCCTTTGTCGGGGCTGAGGGTCGAGGAATATTTGCAGTTTGCCGATGGGACAAAAGTTGTTTGGCCTTAGTAAGTGCTCATAGTTAGAAGGCGTGAATCGCCTTAAATTTAACGACCGTTTTTTGTTGATGTCAGTATTACTTTTTTATCCTTTTCTTATTCTTCAAAATGGTATCGATAATATTTGAAGGACTACTGTTGTTAGAGTTTCAGTTGTCACTCATAACGCACATTGACATTGATGCTAAGATTTTGAAAGATGTATAAATTTTAAATATTTATATTACGCAATTTTGTGAGAAATTTGGATAAATTAGAAACTGTTTTGTGTACACAAAAACTTTAAAAATTTTATTTCAAAATATACCTACAGATTACTACAAATTGTTGCCCACCGTAAGCAAACTTCAGTCGATGTTTGAATTTTTTAGCTATTTAAAAAAAAAACATCATTTGGCAAAAATGAATACATAAAATTTATATTTTATCAATCTTCACCTACATATAGTTAATATATGTTGTATTTGTATTTGATGATGTTTGCACATTTGTTTATTTTATATATCAATTGCAATGACCACTTTATTACCCTGGAAAACGAGCATATAGTGGCACATTATTCTCGTGTTTAGAAAATATGAAAACTTCAGTTTTTTAGCATTTTATATACACTTTAAATTAAGAACTTAAGATAAAATAACAGATAATTTTTTAGTTCAAATATCATCTAAAATAAAAAATTAGTATGGTTTTATAAAAAAAATGTTTGTACTGTCAATAATTTATTTGTGCATGGTTCCTGAAACTTTTCAAAAATACAAAAATTATGGCTTACATAGAATTTACAATTTTCTAAATGTAAATTATTAAATTAATCGAATTTTTGACTCCACAAAAAAATTTCAAACAAGTTCACTTGATTATTTGTTGAGAAATTTTATTTGTGAAGTAAATTAGTATCTCTGAAATTTTAAGTATCATTTGAAATGCATTTACATTTTCGCGCAGCAATATGCATGAAAATTTGTTTACTGCGTAAATACGCGTTTTACAGTGTATTAAATCCAGCGATGCGAATTGCCGCTGGTCGCGCGTAATTCCGGGATTTCAACTGTTCGTCCACGTTAATGTACAAAGTATAATGCAGAAAAAAGCATACAAGTAGAATTGAGAATAAAAAGTGGAAAGTTAAAAAAAATACAGCGAGAATTCTACGTATATATCTTCGGTGAGCTGTGAAGCCGTGCTAGTTTGGTATATGTATGTATATATATGTATCTACGTACGCGCGGTCAATGTTAAATCCTATAATGCAGCGAAAGCTCGTCCAGTTTTAATGGCGGCATATAATAAAAGCGAATGGGCAGTTCACGCGATTATGGATTCTAAAATTTCATTTCTCTGCTATATTGGTGCCGCGTACCACTTTGATGTCTTCGTCGAATGGCTGCTTACCGAATTACTCTCGCTCTCGCTCTCTCCTCTGGCTCTCTCTCTCTCTTTCTCTCTCTCTCTCTCTCGCTCTCTCTCTCTCTCTCTCTCTCTTTTTCTCTCTCTCTCTCTCTCTCTCTCTCTAAATCTCCTCCCAGACAATAAATTCATGCAAACTGAATGCTATATGTAGAATAGCATAACCTTCTAAAATATTTTGTGAATATTTATTTTTGAAAATATAAAGAATAAAAAATATAATAATGCTTTTAATAATTAAAAGACTATTAAGAAAGCACTTGTATTTAAAAAACAGTCGGCAAAGACATCTGAAATTTTACAAAGATAATATTTAAAATAAAAACTCAGTTTGTTGAAAGTTTCAAAACATTATCCATTTCTATAATTTGTATAAACAAGAAACTAACTGCGTAGAAATTGAAACTATGAGCAATACGTTGCCAATGCATTGGATCATAATTGTGAGATTTCAGATTGTTATATTTTTATTAGACTTACAATAAGACTACAAAATCAAAATAAAATCAAAAGGTTGTTGTTATATAGTAAAACTTCTTATAATACAAAAAATTTAAATGCATAATATTAAGAATGGGCGGGGCTCATTTAGAAAACCAGGCTTTCATGATTCCTCAGATTATTAGACTACTGAATATTAGAATGCCCACTTACAATTATTAAATGCGAATTAAGTAGAATTTTAGATACTCGACACGTGAAAATACGATTGAAATTAAAATATCTATAGTTAAATTTATTCAAAAATGATTTATATAAAGATTAATTATAAATTTCAAACACTGAATTAACTTAAGAACCATGAAGAGCTATCTTAAGAGCTCTTCACTGGATGCTTACGAAGAGAAATATTTAACGACGACACGTTTGTTACCCATGGCAACCAGTCTTCCAGGAACCTTTCGCTAAACATTATAATAATGGTATCATCAGAGAATAAGAAATTATGCAGATTACATGTTGAACGTTACAATAATAATTTAAAGTTTAATTATGTTTGGAAAATATTAATGTGAAATTGACTTTAATATTAAATGAAAATACACTAAATAATAGATTTTTTTAATTATTAGAAAGTTAATTGTAATAGACAATTTTTATATTGAGATTTTACGATGTTATATATTTATTCGGCGTTCCCACTCCTAGACGCCCCCTATTTTCCCCCACGTTCGCCCACATTAATTTTTTCAAAATAACGTTAAATAAATAAATTTTTAATATTTATCTCCAGTTTTTTAAATAATATGTAACCAGCCTGCTAAGATGTCGACTTTAAAAAATTAAACAGATGTGAGGTGACTTCTAGTAAGCGATCGTTGTGTCTTTGAGTAGCACACACGCATTTTTACATTTAATTTTTGAATAGTGCATATAGAGGTATTTGAAGCTTTCATAATATCATCAGAGTTTCAAGAACTTTATAGAAGATCTTTTTAAAAAGTGGGAGGGCCAGACCTATCCACCTTACTCAATCATAGCGTTTCTCAACTTCGCTAGTGTGCCCTACATAAATAATGATGATGGGGTCTAAACCCCTATTGCTTACTTCATATCATATATTATCCTTATAGTATCAAAATTTAATATAAACTAATTTAAAAAATATTTTAGTTAACCATTTGTATAGCTAATTCATATTTGACGATTTTTCTATTATATAAAATTCAAGCAAATCGATTTCTTGTATCAATCTGTCACACAAGCATTCCGAATTCTGTGGGTATACAACTTGTCAAAGAGACCTTTTCCCGGTATAGCAGAAATCAATCGCAACCAGCAAGCTTTAGTTTGGTTTAATTTCGCTAGTTGAATACACAAAACGCTTAATTATTCGTGTTGAAATAAATAGCTTCAACAAAATAAAATAAATTCAAATAAATTCAAATTAAAATAAAATAAAATCACTTTATAGTTTATATCTAAATTTAATTTACGTTATCCATGAACGAGAAATACTAAAGATCCATAAAAGCTCAGAACTAGATTCATAACATTTTTATTAAACGAATTTAAATCTACTATTACAAATTCTTTTATTTACGTCTTAAAAGTGGTCTATGAATAATATCTATCAAAAAAGAAAAAGTTTTTTCTATTAGTTCTTTGCCCGTCTTTTTATTCCTTTGAGTATTTTTCTATTTGCCTAGAAGTCTTATGAAAATATTTCCTGCTACGCCAAACACGTAGAATGAATTTTTTTACGGGGATTAATGAAATACTCTTGAAGAGATTAAGGGTACTTGGGGTTCACAAAAAAATTAGCAAATTCAAAAAAACCTTCTTAAAAACTTTACGAATAATTTTTATTTTACTATTTACACTAATTGTAAAAAATGATATTTAACAATTAAATTGAACTATGAATTATCATTTTCTTAATTAATGAATTTACAAAAATTTTCCTTTTTACAAATTAGAGATACATTCAAACTAAATTTTTTTTAATATACTATTCAAACTAAATTTTTTTTAATATACTTTTATGTAACGGAACTTAATGTGGATACTAAAATGAGTGGATTCCATTTTTTTTATACGAACTTGGGTCTTATTTTTCTCTAAATAGAAAATGAATAAGGTCTCGGAAACAACGAAATTTCATCTCTATGAAAACGAATTATAATTGTTTCAATTGCTAAAAAAGTTTTTCCTTTAGCTACTATTTTTGTTTAAACTTTTCTCATATTTTTTTATCGTTATTTATTATTTTATATGTTTATTATCACTCACTTTCAGAAAAGTTCCAGATAAAACAATGATTTATGCAAGATAAAGCAATGTTGACTAAATTTGAAATTGTATCATCCTATGCAGTATTCTTTAAAAAAAAACGCCTACTCAACGCCCTGACAGTCTTTATAATCTCTGTAGACTTATGTAGGTAGATCTTATAGACAAGATCTTACGTTATACGGTTTTTTATCTTCGCACTCGTGAAAAAAAATAGGCATCTGGACTCTATGTTACTTTCGCTTCACTTGCCACCAACAGGCCCATAATTAACAACTAACGGAACTCGTTGCACAATTTACTATTATTTATTAAGAAATTGAAGTATAATTTACTTGATAAAATTTGAGTAATTATCGATTGTTTGTAGTAAAATTACCCATTTCTATATAATAATTTCTATATAAAAATAACAAAAGGGACTAAAATAAATTTATTTATTAATTTATTTTATGAATATATTTAATTTAATATATTTATAATTATACATAATTAAATCAAAAGCCTTGATTAAATACTTAATCAGAACTTTTAATTTGTT
>JAPYZA010009242.1:0-14409 GCA_030522685.1 Eupelmus azureus | reverse complement strand
ATTTGAATATATAAAATAAATTGCAAGAGAAAATTAAAATGAAGTTTAAATATATATTATTTCAACCCTCCTCCGCAAGTCTTGTTTTGTTACTTAACAGATGCGAAGGCGAAATTTCATAATTTTTATTGAATTATGTTGAAAAGGACTGAGGATGGGACTAGAGGGGCAGGCTAAGATGATTATATACAATAAAAAGGGTAAAGTTTAAAGAAAAACTTCGAACACTTTTGACGGTATAAACTTTTATTTTTTAATGTGAATCTTTTTTCTCTGATTTAACATTCTTTCCCCGTTATTTTGTAATATTTATCTATTACTTTTCAATATATTTTTTAAATTTATTTATAAACTGGAAAATACGTGAAGGATAATATTAAGATTAGGAAATACAATTGGTGCGGAATACTAATAATAATTATGATAATGTTCATGCTGGGGAACGCTTATGCTGGTAAATGCTCATGCTAGAATATGCTTCGGTCAGAGAATGCCCATACTGAGGCATTTAATTATTTCAAAATTGCGGATCCTAGCGCACGAGGTCTTTTTCATACACACACAAGCACACACACAAACATACATACACACGCGCGCGCATACTCATGTATATATATTTACATAGTAATAGGAATTTCAAGTTATATCGACATCTACGGGAAAGTATTTTTTCCCTGACGTCCTTACATGTAATCCGAACTAAAAACCCTATTGGCACGTATGTCATTGAGAACATTGATGTTGCGATATTGCAAAAAGGAAAAAAATAATAAAAACGGAAAATATTAGCTCCTATTACGTGCTGGTTGGTGGCACACGCAGCATTTCCTACATATGTGCAGAAGCTTCGACGAGCAGTGCCATAACAATATCAATACCGTATTATGTGTCCCAGCCCGAAATAATTAAACTGTTCTCGACTTCTATACGATTTTCCGATATAGGGGAATTCATTTCGTTATAGCTTATTATTTCAGCAAAATTTTTTTAATAACATATTAGAGTTGATTAATTTTTATCAAGTAGAGGCAAAGTAAAAAATTAATTAAAGATGTGCTAAGTAAAAAGTTACCCAGCTGCAGTAAATTAGTTGAAAATTTCGGTATCTTCACCGGGACGGCATGAAAAATCGTTAAAAAGTATCTTTTTCGGTGAAAAGTTCGTTGATATAACTAATCAAGAGGATTCACGGTGCACCTATAAAAACTTTGGCAAATTAATTTCGGCCTGATGCCGAGTCGCTGACTTTAACGGGCCGAATAAAGTCCCAAGAAGTTCGTTAATTTAAAGTTAAACTTTCTTCCAAAGGCTTCCCAAATCCCAAAAATGTTACAGCATGGATTCGACAAAATCGTGCGAAAAAATATGACCAAAAAACTTTTATAATCCTCTCCCATCCTGTATATTCCTAATGCAAAGCAAAGCAATGACGATGATTTTAGATCCAGATTCAAAAGCTAAGGCAAGAAGAGAAGACACGTACAAAACTTCATCGGATTGTTAATTCCAGCAAGCAGAAAGTTTAACTCGAAAAGCTTATATAACGTCCAAAAGGGTCGAACTTTGACTTTTACTGAGCAAGTTCGGTCCCGCGCGTTAGAGCGAAATTTTCGGCGGGAAATCGACTTTCTTTTATTGCCGACCTTTGTTAACGTGCAAAATGAATTTTGAGCGAGCGCAATCGGCAGGAGAAAATTTTCCTGCCGGCTGAGCCGTGCGTGCGAACGAAAGTTACACTGGTTTTTGCAGGAGTTCGGCCAAGTTAGTTCGCCGAGTAGCTAAATATTTGAGAAAGCACGGGTTTCTCGCGCATGAACTTTTAATCGATCAACTTGCTAAGTTTGTGGGCTTTTACATTTTTAAGGGGCCGCGATAGACCGTCGAACCCACTTTATTTTGCCAACATTACATTTTTATGAGATGATTTAAATTTTACGGTATTGTTTTGGAATCACTTTGAAATATGATTATAAATATTTTATATTTTTTTTTATCGACTTTCTTTTAACAAAAGTGAAAATGGGTCCAGAAATAAGTATAATTTAAAAATTTTACAAGGAAAATATGTTGATTAATTAGAGTTTAAACTTTAACTAAAACAAGATCAATGTGAATTTTTTATGGAAAAACGATCTTCGATATATTTTAATTTTATTGTTAAGCAAATTTCAAGAACTAAAAAATATATGAAAAAAACTTTGTTGAAAAATTGTATTTATTCGAAAACTATATTTAAATGCTTTATGTAAAAAAAATAGAACAAGTAATAGTGCTATTTATTTAAACTTTTTTATTAATAATACTTTTCATCACAATCCAAAAGTAACAATTAAAAAATGCAAATTTCAACTTAGGTACTGAAATTGCCACTACAGTAACGCCATTAAATCTGAAAATCGATTTCAGCCTGTTTTTCTTTAATGCCATTTTCACCTTTACAAAAGCTCTTTCAAGTACGAGGCTCCATGTAAACTCAACCCTACTAAACGCCGACTCGTACCACTTTTATTTCACTTCCCTACACGAAGCGTCCGTAACGTTTTATTTCTTCGTTTATTTCGCGATCCGCGAATGGTCCTCGACGAGAAGAACAGCTTAAATCCAGGCATTTCCTCTTTAAAACAAAATCATCAAATATTCGGTTTAATTTTTTTTTTTTTTTAATGAAACATCCGGTGCCAAGTGTGCGCACAGATATATACTAAGCAAACGTTTGCCCAAGCTAAGAATATATTTACACACTGTCATAGATACCAGCTTGTTATATACTTCATCGAACGGTGCGAATACGATCTTCGTGCAAACATTCGCGAACATTACAACGTTTATTCGTGCTCAGCGTGAATGACCCGTTCAAATTACATGGCTTAATTTTCGTTACATTTTCGGCAAAACCTAGGGCAAAAAAGCTCGCTCGCCTCGGTGATCCAGTCTATTTGGCGTTGCAATTCCTCTGGCGGAAATAACCCGAGCATATCGCGCGTCCGCGCGTGTGTCCATTGCAACTTTGTTTGCTCCGCAAATAAAGGCGCTGCTCGGCAATCGTCCGAAACTCCAGGATTTCGGCTTCTTTTTGTGGACGAATCGCTTACTCGTTCCCTTCGCTTGCTCATGCGCTTTATTTTGGGCGGAGCATGTATGAAAGCGTTTTTTGCACTGGTTAGGAAGACATTTTTTTTGGCAGGGGAAGTTGATTTTGTGGTATAAATTATGTGTTATTGTTTTTAAGTAAAATTTTTTTGTTTTTGATAATCGTATGTTCATACTTATTCTTTTAATTGTTTGGACCGAAGAATTTTAGTAAAATAGTTTTTATTTTTATATAACTATCTGTGTTATTAAAATGATAATTTTATCATTAGTTTGAGCGCAATTATCACATATATTCCTTTTTAAATGGAGTTAAAAAACTTACTTTCTTATAAATTTTAAAAAGCTTAAATTATGGTTAGATTTTGAACAAGATATTGTTCGATTTTGTAATTTTATTTAATACGTAACTCTATCATGATTGAACTTATTAGTTTTGATGCAATCATCCATAATTATGTAGAATTTCTATCAATTTAGAATGGAGTAACTGAAGCAGATGAATAAATTTACGAATTGCAACTAATTTCATTCATTTTATAGTAAATTTTGACACGAATATGGAAGTGAATAGTAAACTCCTGAAAAGTTATTCGACCATGCGAAGCGAAAGAGAAAAAATTGTTGGGCGTATACAGTAAAAATTATAGCGATTCACTACGATTCTCTATAATTCGCTATAAATTCTTTCAGTGTGAAAAACTTGGCATGACGTTATTAAAAAACTACAGATTTTTAGTATTCCAATTAACCTTTACAATACTAGAAAAGTCACAATCAGTAATAAGCATATTCACCACTTAACCTAATGACAACCATAAAAAAAATTGTATCATTAAAAACAAAAGAACCGTTCTAAAATTGCAAAGTTTACAGATCAATAACGCACCTTCATCCTACAACAGCTCGTAAAAATCGAACCTTGCTCGGCGCTCATCAATCATATACTTGTATTCACCACCATCAGCCAAGTAAAGTGTCATAACCTACCAGCACTTTCCCACAACCTCAACCGGCACTTAATAAGAGAGTGAGTTTAAACGAGCGAAAACAAGCTGTGTACGCTCCGGGTAGAAGCAACAATCCTCTGGTTACCCAACCAAGGAGTTTAGCGGCGTGCCAAGTGGCCTGGCTCGCGAATGCACACAGTATCCGTCTCAAGACAGCGGGGTAGGTGAGGCTTTTTAAATGAAACGCTCGTTCGTCACGCGCGTGCGCTCGCATTATGACTCGCTGCATGTGGCTTTTCTTTGCCGTGGGCTGCTCTTTTCGTCTTCGAGGAGGCGCGAAGCTTTTCAGCTAATTTGCGTGACAGAGAAAACGGTTTGTGATTGTTCGTGGGTTAGGTAAGATGATGTTGGGTATGCTGGACACATGTGATTGAGTTTATTAATAGAGTGTAAATAAGTTATTTTATGACAGGTGGAGATTGATTTTATGGTTATCTGAAGTAAGATGAATGGGGTTTTTGAATTTGTGATAAACGTAGAATATCGATTGTTTTGTTTAAGAAAATATAGTAAGTTGACTGTACGGTAAACATTACTGTGATTCAGTACAAGGAAAGAGATCACAATATTTTTTACTATATTTTAGTTCAATTTGTATTCCTGTATACTTAAAATTTCATATAAATTTTATTCTTATATTTTTCTTCACCTATCTTAGCAGTTAAGAGTGGCTCTCTAAATCAAAACGGACAAATTTGTTGGAAGCTCAGCATAGGAAAACATTTTTCTCTATCTCTAGACTATAAAAGAAAATAAACCTAGAAAAAACAAAATTTCATTTCGTTTTCTTTTTAAGGGTAAAAACTAATTTAGTCCAAACTTGTATTAGTTCAAAGGTAAGCAATCTGATCCCGCGAATTTTGATTTTCCACGATACATATCAGTACGTTTTTGCCGTTCCGCTTTGAACTAGCACAACTTTTGACTAAATTATTACTTTTTTATTCAGAAAAATGCAAATGAAAGTTTATTTCTCCTAGTTTTATTTTCTTTTTCAAAACTTTATTTAAGACTATATGAACTAAAATATTCCCGTTTTATATAAAAGCAACTTTTTTAAATTTTACTTAAAGATACCCTAAAAATGTTTAAAACTCAAACTTTTTTAGCTAGAAATTATATTACAGTAGTTTTTCGATATCCCGACCGCTCCTCCACATCTACGCACACAAGCACGCATACACTAAAAAAATATCTTTTTCGTTTCTTAACTATCTGATAAAACACTAACAGCGTAATTTCTCACGTACAAAAACGAAAAGAATTCCACCCAACTGACCTTTTACCGTCCACACGACCAACCTATCCTCTCGCCAACGATTTCAGTGCGTTTAATTTTCAAAACATTCCTCCCCCGATCCCGCCTCTCCGGCACACCTGGCGAAAATGAAAAGAGAAACTTGCACAGCCCGCTCGGCGGCTCAGCGAAATGAACTCAGCTCGCGTGCAATCACTTAACGTAGGCGTATATACACGCCGGCCGCTGGAAGAGGCTCTCTGGTAAAGTATTCTATCTGTTAATGGCGTCGCCGTCGAACCCCCCGCCCCCCCCCCCCCCCCCCCTCATCTCTCGGTTACCTTCCTTTGAGAGAGAAGGTACTAACGTCTCTTATGGCAGGACGGGTGCGCTCGCGTCTCTCATAATATCGGGACGCTCGTTCGTTCGTTCGCTTTAATGAAGTAGGCGCGCGCTCAGCTCTGCAAGCGAGCCGAGTGGTTAATAAGGTCAGGGTTGTGCCAATAATGAAGCTTGTATCGGATATTGCCAGAGCGACGAGTCGAGAGTGGGTATAATATATAACGATCAGGCGTATTAATTTAAAGAAAGATTGACGTATGCGAGAAAGTGTGCGGGGATGTGTGACTTTTCGGACTATAAAAAGGACATTAGATGGAAGAGGTATTGTCGTTTGATAAAGGAGAGTCTCATGTTTTAACTTAGCCTAAGTCATTTTTAAAATTTAGTTGGAGTACCTGAACTTACTAGCTTTTACTGTAACAAAGTTTGTCGGAAGTGGACTAATTTTTATCAGGAAAATAGCTAGGGAAAAAGTAGGGTAAAACTGAATGTATCCATTAATCAGATAAAATTATAACTTTACTATGGATTATAATAGCGCTACGTGTTAAAGAAGGAATTTTCGTTTTATAAGTTTACAAGTTACAACAAAACTAAGTTTCACGCGTGGATGCACAATTTTACCCTCCTCTTTAATTAATAATAGAGACTGATAGAGATTACAACAATCTTGAGAAAATTTTATTCGCTTTTTATTATATTAAGGAGGCTAATTACGAAATAGTATCTACCTCATAATATTTTTCTAAATAATACTTTCATCTACCTATTTTTTGGATTAAGATAATCTCTAAATGTATGTTGTTTTTTTTATAAAACTTTTTATTATAAATAACGATAATAGAGCATAGTGTTGTTCTAAAATCTGTATTCGCTGAAACTACTTAAAAACCAAGTAAATACCCATCAGTAAGTCTTGAAAATACTTCCCTCTAAGTTTCGCACGCGTTAATTCGTGGATGCAATCGCATTATGTAACCAACCCTTCCAAAGTCAATATTTAAAAATAAGTTATCCAAGGCGCACTATCAAAAGTAATTAAAAGTACTCGCAAACAGCAGACTCGGCTGGCCCTCGGGCAACTCGTCAAAAATTAGAAAGAAGAGAAAACCAATATTTGCGATTGGCTTTTTAAATCATGTTCCCCACTCTAGTTTCCGTCTCGAATGCATCCTCGACTAGCGCTCGCGCGTATATATAAATACATAAACATCGTTTGCGCGAGCTGGGAAGCCTCGGCCGGTTATTTGCCCGCGCAGTTGTGTACGTGCAGCGTTCGCATATTTGTTTGTTTGCCCGCTCTGCTGAAATCATCAACATCTGCGTGTCGTTTCCGCTCAGCCCCCGAGTGCAGCTCTGAATTAATCGGCTATGTACGTGCGATTGAAACGTTATTGCCGCGCGGTGTTTGTTAGAGAGCGAGGCTTGCAAATTAATCGGAACGATTGCATTCTCGCGTCGTTATTAGCAGGGCAGCTTGGGCTCTCAAAGAGAGCGAACGTTAACCCTCACTCCTGGCGTAAATCTGGCAAAGCGAGTATGCTGAGTTGATAGAGTTGATTTTGGGTTATTTAGGAAAATAGTTATATCTAACGGGAGGCGGCGCTGGTCAGCGGATCGTGGGTTTTCATGGGACTTATGGCATTTTACTGGCATCAAGTGATAAAGAAAAATGTGCTTTCAGATTAATTTGATATATGTGTTTATTTAGTCAAATCGTGCTTTAACAGAGCTCTATTTTTGGAATATTTCAGTTCACCAGTAAGTTATTTTTTAATTTTTTCATATTCTTACGTGCTTTTTGTTTTTGGATTAAATTTATCAAAACATCTATTAATATAAGCCATTGATTTTTGCTACCGTTGTGGATTTATTGTTAATGAATTTACTTATTTAACTGTTTCTATTTATAATTACCTACAGTTATAATTGCTTTCACCACCGTCACATGTTTAATTTTTTTTTCACTTTTAAAAGGATAAAATGTATATATTATTCTTTGACAAATGTATGAACTTAAAAATTTAACTTTTCAAATGTGTGAACTTATCAAATTATCTATTAAACAGATAAACTCTTAAAAATACATCACTACAAAATTAATCATGTCATTTTATACTCTTATGAAGTGTAATGCAAACCTTTAGGTTGTAAGTATATAAATCAATTTTCAGAAATGTGCTCAATGCAAAAATTTAATTATGCAATTTGAAATAAACTAACTAAAATTTTATCAAAAAAAAACTACGCTTCAAGTAATCACATAGTTTATTTCAATTACACGCTCTATATCGAACTTAAAAAAATTAAATTTTATTCCATTGCAACCCATAAAGTCCTTAAACAAAATTGCTCCCTGACTCCACTCGAGCACAAGACAAACGCATTTCAAACTTCAAATCACGCCAAACTCAATCTACCGGCACGCGTCGCCGAATTTTTTCGTACGAGTTCGTTCTTCTACAGCCGAGCACCGGCAACAGAAACAACAACAACAGGAGAGCCGGGGACCGCAGAGGAGGCACGAAATTGCGTTGCGGACGCAGTATGTACGAGCAGCGCGCGCCGGATGCAAAGTGATGCGCTCGCGCGCGCGCGCTGGATTTGCATATATGCGCGCGCGTGTCCCGAAACCGATGCCACGTGTATCGAAATAATTTGCAAGCCTGATGAGAGGAAGAGAGCCAGGGGAGAGGGAAAGAGGCGAGCGCGTCACTTGTGCGCTGCGCGCTTAGAGTGTAAAAGCAGCTGTCGTTGGCTGATGCGGCACTTTTGGGGTTGCGATGCCTGCGCGTGTTGCAGAGCTGAGGTTTTTTGCTGAGTAAATAAGCCTTTAAGTTGAATGGCTCTTTAACTTTGATGAGCTCGGAGGACGTAGAGGTGTGGCGGCTGTACAGTTTTTACGTGGATTAATGAGTAAGTTTTTCGTTACACGTTAAGTGTTATACATAAACGATTTTAGAAGCCAAGTAAATTAAGCGAAGTGGAAAAGTTGATTAATAGTTAACGCATTGCTGTAACTATATTGAAAGTAAATATTTTTTCGAAAAAGGATAATTTAAAAATAATAAATTCGAAATTACTATTGATTTTTTAAGCATTTTTTATTTATAAATAATTCAGTAGGAAAATAGACTTAAGTAATCGTAAAAATTGAAGATTTATTCCCTTGGATAAAACTTTGAAATAAGCTTTGCAAAAATAACCAAAAAGGAGTGTGATTATTCTTACTTATAGCAGTTATATAACATACTATCTACAATTGCGAAAGAGATGAGCAGTGATAATAAAATCAAATTCTGCCATCTTGATAAAGTACCTTTCTGCATTATTTATCGTATTAGAGAAATTTTTGAGATTCTTACACTTTTATAAAGAGCCAACATATTTTCTACGAGAAAATATTCTTATAAATATAGTTATAGTTATAGAAGTACAATTATTATTACAATAATAATATACAAAAGAAAGTTCTTGTTAAGTAATAAAATGTACCGCTGAAAACATATTCCAGTTGCTGACGTTAAGAAAGTAAAGAAAAATAGACATTCACCAAGAAATATGAAATATAATAATGAAACATGTTACGAATAAACATCTTAAAAGACTAATGATCAAAATCAAACAGTTTTTAAGACAAAAGATTTCTAAAAATAAAATAATGCAGTGCTAATAGTTCGAATTGTATGTTAATAAATATATATTAAAAAAGGTTGTAAGAATAAGAATAAGAAACCTTTACATTATTTAAGATGAAACGAAAAATATAATATTTAAAGAATAATGATTAATGTGGCTTTAGATAAATATAAAGCTGTATTAATCTAGAAAATCCAGAAAATTCTACAAGGCATTTGAATATTATAATGTAAATAACCAGAATGGATAAACTAATAAACGATGTTCGTTGTATAGAATTTTGAAAACATGGTTTTCGCAGATTATCTTGGTGCATAACGGGCTTTTGTCCATAGTTACATTTAGTTCAATGCAACTTTCGGACCGTGTACAGATTCTCAGTATCTCTACAGAGAGTCATATGTAAACTTATTCGTGAATCGTACTTGTTACATAGTTTAAAAATCTAGTTAGTTTATAAAACAGTTAAAAATAAATCAATAGAAAATCTACAACCAATGTGTAACTAAAATAACCAGGATTCAATTAGCAAAATAAACTTTTTTGCGCTGCGTACGTTTACTAGCTAGATTGGATTCATTTAATTTCACTCGGCCGTTAACAAGTGTTTATCCGATTTCATCCACATATTGATTATGTAGATTGGCCGAATAATTCATTCCGTATAATCACAGGTATAAACTTACGGCGATCGACTAAAATTAATAAACCAACGTTATGATCCGACATTAATATTTACCAAAAAGCTGCTAAAACATTTGTCCCTTCATCACAGCGAAAGCGTGATATTCAATATAAAAGAAAGCCTAAGGCAAAAACGTGCGTAACGTATCGAACTTCTGGAGAATATGCGCCGGCATATACACTCGAGTCGCGCTTCTCGGGAATACACTTCGATCAGCGAGCAACGACGCAGGCGAAAGTATGAGAAAAAACAAGGAAATGGAAGTAAGGGAGAAAGAGACATGGAGGAAACCGGAGAAAAATCAATAATATGATACACGAAGAGCAAAGAAAAAAGACTGTAAGAGAGAGGGAGAGAGAAGCTCTGCGCGCTCGATTATACAAGGGCGGTAATATAAACAGTAGGAGGGGAATGTTTAGATTCGAACTGGAAAGGAAAAAATAAACAGCGAGGCTAGATCGTGCGCGACGCCATATGCGCGAGAGCGCACGCACCAATGCTTGGATTCATTGCACAATTATAAGTACTTCCTGCTCTTTTTTTTTATAAATAGTTATACACCAGGCCGCGCGCACCGCTCATAAATACACACGTCACACGCGTGGAAATATCTATACAAACAGAAGTAAGCGTGTAAACATTCGGGGATAGACGAAGATAAACACAAGCCGGAACGGATAGAAGAAAATTGAGATAAACAACGGGAGGTCGTATACTCGAGGGGGATATAGGCGCGAATTCAGGCCGAATCCGGACGTTATATATATAAAAGGAGAAAAAAGTGCGAGAGTCCAGCGGCGAGCATGCGCTGATCAGAACAGAGTGAGATGAGAACGAATCGTTACGGAGTACAACGACGGAAAATTAAAAAAAAATAACGCGAGGAAATGAACTAACCGCGCGTGTTTATTAACGAGGCGTTCCATTATTCAGATGACAGTCACGCAGAGGCCGTTCGCACGTAGCTGGCGCTGAGAATATCATTGCACGCGCCAGCATATTGCCTATACAGGCCGATTGACCATCGGGCGTGTGCGTGCGCGCCCGTGCATATCTCGTCTTTCCCTCTGGCTATGGAGCTCGAGCGCCGAGGTATAGAAAGACAAAGAGCTCGTCGATATAATATGAGCCGAACGAAATTATGCATGGGCCGCGTCGTGCCGGCGTGCAAATGGCACTGCAGGGGCGAATTATTTTTGATCGAGTGTACACTGGATGCTGTAAGCAGTCTGGGTTATTGATGAGCGTTAGGGTTATTGATAATACATTAACGACGATTGCGCGCTTTGGGGAGAATTTGCGGGCTTTCCAAGATTCCGTGATAGATTGATTAAGGGGTTTGAGTTAGGAGAGTATCGTGGAAATTCCATAAAAGATGTGGGTTTTCGTAGTGGGAAGACCCACAGACTGTCACCACTTAAATTCACGACTATAGAAATAGATTATTTTTTCATACTTCCTGATTTACTTGACACCGGAGAGTGTGAGAAAATATTAAACGAAAGGGCTTTACTTTGCCACGACAGGCACAGTAGCAGCGCATAATTTACCTCAAGAAAAATAACCGCCACAAGCGCATTCGAGACAGTGACTCATCTATACTGTTTACTCGCGTGTCCTTCCGAGAACGTTTTTGAAAATTCTCATTATTTTTTTTTCCTTCGCCGCCAGTCCACTTGACGAGGCTCCCCTACGTAATAGTAGTAAACGCTGCCACGGGACAAAGCACGCCATTTTTCAAGAGAGAGCGTCTCGGGATTTCCCGCGCTGTGTTTCATTACCAGGCCAGGCGCGCGCGCGCCCTCCGCGCAGAAACGCCTCATTTGTTTCACACGCGCTTTCTCTTTCTCCCTCCTTTTCTCTCTCTTTTTTCGCTGTATTTTCTTATACTTTCCCCTACTCACGCTCGATCCGAAATCCACGACATCCCTTTTCGATGTAGAGGGATTCCCAGGCCGGGAAAGGGAGAAATTATGGAGCTGGCTCGCTGAGCGTGCCTGGCTTATACGTTTTTCAGGGAAGGGGAGCTGCGTGGATTATGGCGGTCCTTGTTCGATGCGCAATAGAAAATTGGAAGTTATCGCTGATTGATCGGCCGAGGCCAGGCGAGGCGGAACTAAGTCTTTAAGATCGTATTGACGAAGATGTTTTTTAAGAAGTTTGTGCTTCTTCGACTTTTTGCGACCTTTATATTGCGCATTAAGTTCAAAAATAATAAATTATGAGCCCCGCATTTGTCAAAGAAATTCGACAATAAGGACCCTGATATTCTTATGAGTATACGTATAAAAAAATTTCATAACTCTGAATTCTGCTGGCATATGCGCTACCTACTGCATCATTTGTCTACAATACTTAAAGCACAAATAACCAGAGAAAAATTTTATTTTCCTAATAATCCAAAACAGCCTCCATGAAACTCATCGGGATTCCTATATCAAGAACCTTCGAAAACTCGCCGCAATAAAGAATCCACAAACGTAAATAATATCCCATTCAACGTGGGGCCATCGTGTATCGCGCAGCCTCCGAATTCTCCACGCGTCATCGCTGCCGACGAAAATAGGCGCCCCGGACGGGGAGAAAAAAAATCTCTAATCGCTCGCCCCTCCTTTGTCACGCAATTCGTCACGAATAATTCAGCACGCGTCCTTCGTGAGGGCTTTTTATATATCGCGCATAATGAACGCCCTTGACGTTATATTGAATTTTTCAGATGAAGCTATTACGAAGCTCGGGGGCTGAGAAAAAAAGGAAGGATAGCTCGATGAGGAAGTTCGGGATACTCGAGCTATCCTGTATTGCGAATGTGTTTTATTAAATTTTGATTGACCGGGCCGTGCGTGAAGAAAGAAAGAGAGAAAAAGCGAGGGTGAGTGCAAGCAAAGTTTCTATTTTGTCGTATTTATGGATAAAGTTCGGCTGACCTTTTTATGCTTCGAACGAAGTAGAAAGAGAGAGAGAGAGCGAGAGTAAGAAGAATAGAGAGAAAAGAACAGATCGATATAATGTAACTCGAAAGTAATAGACCGTGCTCGTCGCCAGACGGCCTCCGGGTTATCGTGAATTTTCAATATTTAAGCCTTCCGATACTTGCCTTCGTTTTTATTGATTTGTCGAGTATACAGCGCTGCGCGCTAGCCAGTAGCAACTCTGTAACAGTGTAAAAGCTTACGTGAGCGCGCGCGCGGCTTATTCTCGTAAGAATTTTAATACCTACTTAAAAATATTAAGTTTGAGCAGTGTCAGGGGGAAAGAAAGTGCTTGAACGTTTATCTCTCGACAAACGATACTTGGTAAAACTGAGACAGGTTATTAATATGGAAATTTTATTTATCAACATTGACAGAACTTTTTTTACGGCGTTGTGAATATTTTTGTTATGAGAGTTTGAATAATGAGATTCACGAAATAAATTTGAATTTTGGATTTAACGAGGACTATTGTCTTTCATGGTGAATAAATATGTAAAAAATTCAAATCAGTCGTTTTTAGAGACTTTTTATTCTTCGGAATTACTGAGATTATGATAAATTTAAAGAAGTATTATTATAATGTAAATTTTAGACTTTATTTTTAATATCCATTCTTTTTAGCATTCGATTTTCGAAGACTGCGTCGACGTATTAAATTAATCTAATAAAGATAAATAACTGTTATATGCAAATAATTTCGATAAACATTTATTAATTCTGATATTTATATAAAAACAGAAATCTCGTCTGATTCTACTAAAGATAAAATAATAGTAATAAAGATCAAATGTTCGCTAATGCACAAGCTCTTTCCACTTTTATTATAAATCTAGCAATTTTCAAACTAATCGTGATAAATTTCTTTTATAACTAAGTCCGTAATTATAGCTCCTTTCTCTGTATGTTGTCCTCAAAGTTCAATGCTCAGTAGAAAAGGTCCGACATTGGTGCGGCATAGCCCCTGGCACTTTAAAGGTCTATTCCTTGAAAATGAAGATCCGTTGTACAGCAATCTTCAAAAACTTTCGTTTTATTTTGAGACAGGTGTTGCGAACGCGGGATACCCTTGCGTCGGGGATGGTGGAATTTCTGACTATAGTAGACTTATCGTCAAATGCTGAGCGAGTGAGGCTGAGTGAGTGCTTAGCGTGTGTAGTTTTATTTGGGACATTTCGAGAAATTTATAGTGTTACTGCTATTCAGGGTTGTGAATAAGTGTGCTTGCAGACAATTCTGCGAACGATACATTTAAGATACATTATGCGTTCTTAAAATATCAGGCAATTACACTTGGAAAAAATTGTGTTAAAAAATCGTATTGTAATCGGCTACGAATATTGCTAGTGAAATTCTCTTATGGTGAATTCTTTTATGGTAATTTTATTCTTTCACATTTCTTTTCTGATTAACTCAGATCGACTTTTTCATGTC
>JAPYZA010009237.1:0-10306 GCA_030522685.1 Eupelmus azureus | reverse complement strand
TGCGGATTTTTTTTATGTTGATATCAAATTTGTATCTATTATAGTTTTTTAGTAATCTTGATAAAACGTCATTTTTTACGAAAATTGATTTTAATAAAATTTTCACTTCAACTCGCTAGAACTTTTTACGGTTTGAATATTTCGTAATAAAATTTGTATACAGTAAACTTACAAGTATTCTACGTATCTCAAGCTTTATTAGAATATCAAAGATCATTTCAAAATTAAATAGCAGCTGATTAAAATACTTTTTTCCAAATTTTGGATTTTTGTTTCAATTAAAAAAGTTGTGTTACGAATTTCTGAATTTACTATATTAATTAATTCTAAAATATTCATAAGGCTTTAAAGTTTCAACTCTTTCTGAAGTTCTGTGGTAATGAGGGCTATCCTGAAACATCTCGATAATACACCTTTTTAACTTTTGATTCATTTATATTTTCGCATGTTGTGCTACTGTAAATTTTGTAAAGAGTTTATAAAATAAGTATTCTAGTAATTCAAGAGAAATAGTTCGATTCTTACCGAATTCGCGACATATCTATATAAATCCACTATTAAAATACGATTTTTATCAAAGTCAAAAAATATATATATATTCGACAATACTTTTCCAGCGGGAGCGCGTTATGTCCCCCTTTTCGTTCCCGGCCCCTCAATCGTTTCTTTACATAAACAGATTTTTACTCACAAACTTAAATCACAGTTATTTATCATCAAGCCCTTGCGCATTAATACTTGTCTTTAAATTTTTCTTTTATTAAAATATCTTTTTGCACGTACGTGTAAGATAGAAGAATTATATTTAGAGTTATAATCTGCATCATCTCAATTTTTTTTTATTTTATAGAAAAGATATATTTAATAGAAAATAGAAGACATACATTTAATCTCAAAGAAGTGAGAGAGGTTCATATTCGATTGGCTCCCTAGAAACATTTCGAGAAAACTAGGCCCGGACATAACAACTGGTGACGGCCGTGGGATAAAGCGAAAAAACAAAGAAGAAGCTTTATCATCCGATTCAAACCACGTTCCGAGGTAAAATTCAAAAAAATAAAAAAAAAATTTAGAAAAAGGTTGGTGGAGGTTACAGATGTTTTCAGCAGACAATCTTTTAAAGTTAATGCGTCACCCTACAGTAATATAACAAATATTATCTTGACTTTGGCTAATTTATTAAATATAATTTTATTTTAATACTTGTGCATGCTCATTTTGCATTTCTAAATATACATATTTAGCTTGGGGTATAAAATTAAAAAAAGAAATTAAGGTACCGATAAATTTGCCTAGGTTGAGTAATGGAAAGATTACAAACGATTTCGTTGGAAAAAGGGTGCTACCTTTGTCAAATTATGGAGAAGGATATTACGCAATTCACCGCGGAGGAATTGGGAGAATATCTCAAAAGTTTAGAAGACCGAGAAAAACTTGCCAAAGAGATAGGAAATCGGTTACTCGTGCGCGAAAATGGAATCTTCGAAAAAGCAAATAGCGGAGCAGCTGAAGCTTTAGATGCTTTGACTGCCGAAAAAGAATGGTCGGAAATGTTGCAAAAGGAATTAGAAAACGCGATTCAAAGACAAGAAAATTTAAAAGCAGAAATATGAGCTATTATATAGTTGGAAGTTATCGTCAAAATTAATTTTGACATGCATGTATTTTTGCAATTACATTTAAGTCTTGAAAAGAACACATATACTGAGTTTGTCGGGAAGACCCTCGGATTGATTCCCAGGTGGATCGCGTCCACCTGTTGTGTGCGGAGCAATTGGTATTGTACACTGTGACCACTGCACGTGCGGCTAACGTCCGCCGGTCACAGCAGCCACATCGAGGGAGTCTCGCGCACGAGCACGCGAGCCAGTGGCCCGCCATTATCCCCGTTACAACTGGAGCCCATAAACGTGGTGGTGCTGCGTGGGACTAAAAATAATAAAATAACCGGAATTTTTGATCGGAGAAAATTAAATTTTGAAAAGAGCAAAAAGTTTTTCGCGTGGTGTCATCTCACCAGAAGGACGAAAATTTAAAAATTAAACCAAAAATTTTTTTACATTTTCCAAAGCAGAATGCCTTCATAAATCGAAATTGACTCGAAATCTCGAGATTTTACTTCAAAATCTCGAGATATTCAAGTAAAAGCGAAAATTTTTGGAACTCACGTGATTTCACCGTGAAGGAAGGTGATTTCACGACAAGTGAAAACGCGGCTAGAAAGCCGAATAACCTCTCTTTCCGAAACGCTTGAGTTTCGATTTTTAAATTCAGAAACGGCTACGCAGTGTGCATTTACTTGTGTGAGTGAAATCATGTAGCTGAGCACTTTCGGACAAGAATAGTCCAAAAGCGCAAAAAGCAACCTCTGCGACCACCAGCCAGTCTGCACGCGAGCAGGGTGATCGCAGAGGAGTACGGCAATGCTATACACAATCACCAGAGTGCGTTGTGATCGGAAGAAGATCGTAACTCCACGAGGAGTATGCGCGAGAATCGCGTATTCCCTTTGTAAATTTCTCTTTGTTTAAAAATTAACTTATTTGTTAATTAACGAAAGAATTTGTTTATACAAAATTGAGTATAAACAAGCTTCCCTGTCCGTAAACCAGGAACCCTCGACGTTCTAATCATTAACTTAGGCCGCGATAAAAATTGTAAGCGCGCCCAATTTAGCTTAGGGGTTATAGAAACCTTACAACGTCGAGGATATAAATAAATAGCCAGCAAATTTTATAAATAGTTGCACTGGCTGGCAAACATGATGAACTTACCGACCAAAGAAGTCCAGCCAATGGTCGAAGAATGGAGTTTCTATACTAAACCCGAAGAAATGGGCAGATTTCTCCGCACTCTCGAGCTCAAAGAAGATGGACTGAGACTCGAGAGAGCACATAGGCTCATGTGATGGATGCTGGGAGACTACACAGCATCAGAGTTCATCGAGCAAGCAGACCTCAATGAACACTACCTGTGGGTCAAAAGCCTACGCGAAGATTTTATAAATCGCGTAGGTCTCGCAAGGATGGACGTGTCTTGGGCCAGCTCTCATCAAGAAGATGACGTGCACCCTCTCACACACTTGTTAACAAGTGCAGAAGTTGCGGCGAAGCTCGACACAACGCGACATGAAATAGCCAAAAAAAAGGAAGAGAGAGAGACAAGGAGTTAGGCGATGCCACAAAGGACAGTCCGGTGGACCAAAAAGGGTCTGGGTCAGTAACCCAGGCGAAAAACCAAAATAAAAAGGTACAAATACAGTCCACAGCGGCGCAGCAAACACGTCTGCGACGCCCAGTTCCAATATTCCTAAAGAATTCACAAGTTTTATGTCGGAAATGAGGCAGTGCATCGGCAGCATCTCGCAAGAAATCGAGACGCTCAAAAATAGTACCAGGTGCCAAGCAGAGAGCACCAGATACGACCAACCGGGATTCCGACAAGTAAGATTCCAGGATACCTTCGACATCATCGGAGAGTCGAGCATCCGACAGGAAACGTCAGGAGTCAAGGAAGCCAAAATAGACCTAGAGATTCCAAGGAATCTCGACGATAGAAATAGTTTCCCATAGTCAACTCCAACCAGAACGATACCCAGCATACCGAGAGACGTCGACCAAATCGTGAGAAATTGGAAGATAAATTTCTCAGGCACGAATAGCCAAAGTGTCGACGAGTTCCTCAATATAGTCGAGGAATGCAGAAACCTCGCTCAATTATCAGATGCCGACATGCTCAATTCCTTATCGGAATTATTCTCGGGCGTTGCGGCAAATTGGCACCGCAACAACAGGAATAGTTGGAAGTCTTGGTCACAATTCTGCGAGGAATTTCGCTTTTGGTATGGAGCCAATAGGCAATACCAGCAGCGCCTCAATCAAGAGGCGACTGAAAGAACGCAGGGCCTTGGAGAGCCAGTGAGAGACAACCTCACATGCATAATAGGCATAGTGAGCAAATTCGATCCGCCATGGAACGAGGCGCAACAGCTTGACCTCTTCCATCAAAACTTGCACCCGGACATCCAGTACATCGTGCGCAGGTCCGAATGCACTTCAGTGCGAAATCTTCTCGACGTAGCCACCGAGGTTGAGTTATCCCTCGAGGCCAAGCGTTATTACCGCCCGCCTCCTGCACCTGAGCACACAATGTTGCCAGAGTTGGAATTCGCTGAGTCAGGACAGACGACGGCGAGGGAACACTTGCCAGCCTTTAACGCGACAGACCAAAAGCCGACGCATCAACCTTCTGAAAGCCCCCTTGACATAGCAAAGCGTCTGCTGGAGTCTATGGACAGGTTAAAGGCGTGAGAAAAGCCTTCGAGCTAACAGAGCTTCAGGGATAAAAACTCTTCATCTCAAAACAACGAAGAGAAAGAGACGAAGAGGAAAGAGACGGATAAATCTCCATCTAGCCAGCGAAAGAGGAGTGCCGGCCCTAAAGGCCAAAAGTATCAGGGAAAAAGGAAATCTCTTCAACGAAAAATATTCGATGGCCCATTAAAGTGTAAACTCTGTGGAGAGCTAGGCTACAGCTAATGTAGCTGCCCGAAATGTAAGGAAAACGGGCAGGGGAAGACGTAATGAGGGATAGCGTCAACCCCGAGAAGCTCTAAGCCCTCGAAGAAAACGCTCAGGATAGGAAGCCAGTCCTGAGCGATAGTAAAACCGCCTCGAGCTCGGATCAAAACGAGCTCGAGACGCACATTGCCCCAATCGTCGACGGCGATTTAAAAGCCCGATGGTGGATGCGGATAAGTGTAAACGGTTTTACAATAAGAGCACTTTACGATACAGGTACGTCTACGACCGCAATGAGACCTATCGGTCTACAGATAGCTTCAGCCTGTGAGATAAAAATAACCCCAAGCTACGGCCAAAAAGTAGGTCTAGCAGCCAAAAAGACAGCTGCTATCTCCGGCCATGCAAGCTTTGAATTCGAAGTAGTCGGAGAAAAGCATGACCTACAAGTAGCACTACTTCTAGAGGAAGATAATGATTGTTACTTAGGAGCAAATTTTGTTCGTACGATCCAGACCATTCATGATCCGACGACGAACAAGCTCTGGCTTAAAGAGGCACAGAAGTCTGTGGACTTGGAAATCTCCAGCATGAAACTGCTGGAGGTTAAAGCACTAGCCTCTGTAGGTCTAGAGAATATGCCCGACTGCCAAAGAGCTCAGTTATCCGAAGTAGTAGAAGAAATCCTCGGACACGAAGATCCACCTCTAGGATGTACATCCTGGATCGAGCACGAAATAAACGTCGACGATGCTCGACCCATAAAGCACTCAAGTCAAAAGAATGCTCGAGGAGGGGATAACAGAGCCCTCGACCAGCGCTTGGTCGAGCCCATTCGTCATGGTGCGAAATCCAAATGACGAATATCGCTTCTGCGTCGATTACAGAAAGGTAAACGCTGTATCGAAAGCAGACGCGTATCCATTGCCCTTTATGGGCACCATTCTGCGCAAACTGCAGGATGGAAAATTTAATTCCACCCTCGACTTGAGGCAGGCATATCACCAGATACCAATGAAGCCTGACTCAAAGCCGATGACGGCCTTCACTGTGCCTGGAATGGGACTCAGTTTATTAGGATGTCGTACGGCCTCTCCTATGCCGGAGCCACATTCCAGAGGCTAATAGACAAAGTGATCGGCCCGGAAATGGAACCATACGCCTTCAGCTATCTTGACGATATAATAGTTGTAACAAAAACGTTCGAAGAACACGTGAAGTGGCTGAGGCATGTATTACAAAGAGTCAAGGAAGCAGGCCTTACGACAAATCGCCGTAAGAGCATGTTTGGCCGCACTGAGGTGAAATACCTCGGTGTTCTCGTAAATAGAGATCGCTTCCGGACGGATCCAGAAAAGATCCGACCAATAATTGAGTTTCCGATACCAAATAATCTCAAACAATTGAGAAGATTCTTAGGAATGGCTTCCTGGTATCGGAAATTCTTGAATGGCCTAGCAACCATAGCCGACCCACTCACCAGCCTTACAAAGAAAGGTCGTATGTATGACTGGGGAGATGAGCAGCAAGGTGCCTTCAGCACAATAAAGATGCTAATCGCATCAGCGCCGGTATTGGCAAGGCCAAATTTTGAGCAGCCATTTGTGCTGCACACGGATGACAGCGACTCAGGCATCGGCGCCGTTCTCCTACAAACCCCAGATGGTGAGGAGAGGGTTTTGGAGTTTGCCAGCCGCACTCTCTCACAGGCCAAGCGCAATTATAGCGTCACCGAGCGAGAGTGCCTGGCAGTTATATGGGCCATCCATAAGTTCCGCCCATACATCGAAGGCTACAAATTCAAAATTGTAACAGACCATTCGAGCCTTCGATAGTTAAGAAGTCTGAATAGTCCGACAGGCAGACTTGCTCGTTGGGCTCTCGAACTGTAAGGATATAGGTTCGAGGTAGAGCATCGAAAAGGAGCACTATACCACGTGCCAGATGCCCTCACCCGGATGTTCGAAGAAGATTCCGAGGAGATCCAAATATCCGCAATGTCATGAGCGGACAAAACCAACGATCCGTGGTATGGAAAGTGGCTAGAAGATGTAGCCAAAGCACCACAGGATTTTCCTCGTTGGAAAGCGATAGGAGGACGCCTATACTTCTATCGCCCCAACGAGGGTATAGATGCGTCCGTCAGCGACGGCGACGCATGGAAAATTGTAATGCCGAAGGAAAATAGGCTAGCAATTCTGCAAGAATGCCACGGTGACCCCACGGCCGGCCGTGATAAAACCTATGAGAGGGTAGCACGCTACTATTACTGGCCAAAATCATATAATTTTAATATTATATAAAAGGTTCAATTATACGCGAGATTGCGATAAACGCCGACGATCTGTCACCGCGACGAACACGCGCACAGAAACGCCAAGTCGTGTAGATTTATTAATGAAAACCCTGACATTTCTGCTTCAGTATGGATAAGCTCCACGATGACCAGGCGCTCCTCCAGGCAATCCTCCTGGAGGTACACAAGAAGACCTCCGCCTCACAGCAGGCGGAGGTGAACCAAGAAGCCCCGGCCGAACAGCGGGCGTCGACCGAGGCAACAGCCTCTGTCCAGGAAGAGGCAGAGGCAGCTTCGGAAGCCCCGGTCGCCGATTAAGTGGCGACCGAGGCAACAGCCTCCCCAAGGGGAGAGGCGACCGCAGCAGCCCCGGCCGCAGATGAGGAGTCGGCCAAGGCACTAAGCCTCCGGGGGAAAGAAGCCCCGGAGGCAGCAGCAACCTCGGCTGGCCTCACCGAGCCAGTCGAGGAAACACAGAGCCCCTCGACTTCAAGCGAGGAGACGCCGAAACTGCAGGGGACGCTGGCGCGCCGCATTCTCAGGCCCAGAAGAAAGCCCGCCCCTGCAGGCACCCCAGCAACGCCAGCCGACGAGAAGGAGCCACCACCAACACCTCAACAACGCTGGGAGGCCCTCGAGGCAAAAATCCTCGAGGCGAAGGAGAAGATGCTGGAGGCCGTGCGCGACGAACGCGCCGTCCTGAAGGAGTGGAGAAACTTCCTCCAGGACGAGCCTCAGGCCAAGGAGCTCGCGGCGGCGTGGGACCGGCCCCTGCGCAAGCGCGAATTTATTCCGCGCCACGGAGGCTCAAAGGGCGGCAGAAGAGGTCCGAGAGCAGATGCTCCGGGCAGAGGCCGAGGCGAGGGAGGTCCGCCAGTGCACCCACGCAGAACAGGAGGTGCGCGCGCTGCAACAGCGCGCACAAATCCGTCTGGCCACCAGGACCAGAGGACTTCCGCCGCCGGACCGGCCAAGAAGCAGTGCCGACCGGCGCTGCTTTATGTGCGGTGAGCCAGGGGATTCCAAGCATTGGAATTACCCGAATTATCGCCTCCACGATCCGAGGCATCCACACCAAGAACCAAAACAATATTAAGAAAGGCTCGGTCCCCCGAATAATTTTGTATACCTTTTGTTAAAAATAATAAATAAAAATTAATTTCATTGGAAAACATAGGTGTACACTCCATTCTTTAAATACACAAGTAGCGTGTGTACTTCTTCCTTAGTCAACACCCTCGTTAAGTTTGCTTTCGGGAGTAGAGCAACCAAATCGGGAGATTCAGTTGCGTCTGGAAGGGGGGTGAAACGAGGATGTAGCCTACGAAAAGTAAGACAAAAACCTCTGCTGCCCGGCGGAAAATTTCCACGCACAGACAGCAGAGGTATGCGTGTGCGAGCTAGCCCGCGCTCTCAGCAGTGCGAGGTGCGCCGGGAACTTCGCTTTTTCGCCCGTCGGTTTACTCGGTGCACAGAGTAAGTGCCTCTAAGTGCAGCAGTTCGTGCCTGCAAGTGCCCACTCCTCCACTGTCGAGCGGCTCTGCAAGGACGCTTCGGAGCAGCAGCAAGCAGTGCGTTCCACGGCCAATACAGCGCGCGAGCCACGCCATATTGGCCGTCTAACGAGATAGGCCTGCAGGCAATAGTTTTTACTCCAGCTGAGTGCACGTGAGCACGGGCTCGCGGCCGCACACTCAGCTGTGCACGCGTGCAACGACATTTGCGTCCTCCACTCGAAAATGGAGGCTATAGTCCTCCTCTCGCTCTGTAAGGCCTCTTGCACGAATGGAGACATAGAAGGAACAACGCTCGCTGTTCTTCACTGTTCCTCGCTACGCATTGTTTGTATATGTATATATCTGTACGGTACATCAACACACAACAATGCACAGCGACACAGCGAGGAACAACGACACACAGCTAGCTCGCTGTGTGTCGCTGTTCCTCCTTGTTCCTCGCTATTCCTTCTATGTCTCCATTCGTGCAAGAGGCCTAAGCGAGAGGAGTACGTCAGTGTGTGTGTGCGCGCGACAGGAGCCGTGACGTCACGGCATCGCGAGCGCGATCGCTGCTACGTCGCACGCGCTAGAAAGAGAAAGAGAGAGATAGAGCGCACAAGCTCGCCTCGGCACAGGTAAGTGCCAAGGGATTAAAATATGCGGCGCGCGTACAATTTCGCTTCGCGAGGGTGCGCAATCATTGGTTGTCGATCCACTCGCTGGATTTTCATAGTTCTTTTCTTTTCAATTTGACTTAGCTTTATAATAAATGTTTCTGAGTTTTGTAAATAAATACGTGTATTTATTTACGAGATATCTCCAATCCTAGCTCCAGAATATTTATAGTTCCTAGTTGCCGATTACCGCCGCCTCCGCGGGTGTCGAGCATCCTCTCTGCTCGACACATACTGAGTTTGTCGGGAAGACCCTCGGATTGATTCCCACGTGGATCGCGTCCATCTGTTGTGTGCGGAGCAATTGGCATTGTACGCTGTGACCGCTGCACGTGCAGCTAACGTCCGGCGATCACAGCAGCCACATCGAGGGAGTCTCGCGCACGAGTGCGCGAGGCAGTGGCCCGCTATTATCCTCGTTAAAACGTATTATATTATTGCTAATTATCATTATGTATTATCAATATTATTACTAATAATTTTAAATAATGTTTCTTTTATTGCCATCTGTATAAGTTTGTAGGAAAATTTAAAAAATTATATACATTTAAATATACTTAAATTACTTATTTAAATTACTTTTTTAGAATACATCTAAATTTGGTTACTTCCTTCTCTTAATTAACCTGTTAGACTTAATTTATTGAAATTCAAGCAATAGAAGTTAGTAAAATATAATACGAATACTAAAAACTAAAAAATGATAGGAAGAAAGGCGACACTTTGTCAATTGATATTAATTGTCATTTTATGTATAAAATTATTTAAAATTCTATCTATTTTATTAATTTTATTAAATAAAATTGTTTTTAAATAAAAAAACTAAAATTAATAATCAACATTTGAAATTTTAAAATTTTATATAAATTACAATAAATTACTCTTAAAAAGGTGATGGAAATTAATTTCTTTTTGACATATTCATAGAAATTTATTTATGAAACAATAAAAATATTATCATTTAACAAAAATATTAAATAGTATAGATATCTTATACATATTTATATGTAAATGTTACAGATGGATTTTCAAAGCAAGAGAGATTAGTAAATCGAAGTAAAAGAAAACAAACAGTGGACACTATTTCACATTCAATGTCATCGATAAAAAATTATTACGGGAATAATAAAAAAAATACTTTAGAAACATTGAAAGAATCTTATGTAAAAACATTAGTAAAAAAGATGATAAATTAATTACTTTACAAAAAAATGAATATTATTACAAGATTGCTTTTAATACATTAAATAATGTAGATGACAGCAACATAGAAGAAAATAATGTCGGTAATTTATCATTAAATTGTGATTATTGTAA
>JAPYZA010009235.1:0-12938 GCA_030522685.1 Eupelmus azureus | reverse complement strand
CTTGCGTCAGAGGCATTTGAAGTAAAATCTGCGATGCGAGAAATATGGAGCGCGCGGCGCTCGCGCCACTTTAAATATAAAACGAATAACTATGAATAATCATATCAGCCGTTCTAATAACCCGCATTCAATCGTAGTTTACTGCGACCTCATTTACCATACACAGCGTCACGCGCAACTTTCGACCGATAACGCACAGCGAAGGATGCATCAAAAGCATCGTATGGCTTTTTGAATACACAACAACGCTGCTATCTTCCTGCAAATCCATTCTCTACACCCAAATCCGCACGCGAACCAATTCACGTTCGCTTTTACACTTGGCGAACAGTTCGGAACTGTTTTCCCACGCGACGTCTAGTCTTGATCCGATGAATATCGATCTATCCGCGGCAGCTACACGCACTTTCGCGCGAAAGATACGGCTCCGCGGGTACCAGCCCTGCAACGTTTGCCCCTACTCTTCAATGTACGTATCGGTGTCTTATCAATGCTGCCCCACCGCTGCAATAAGAGAGAGAGGCGCTGCGCTGTTGCTGCTGCTGCAGCGCGGGCTGTGTATTTGTGGGCAGCGAGCGAGCAAGATAGAGTAAGATGCGAGCGAGATGGTGGGAAGAGGGGACTCTCTTCTCTCTCACCACTTTCTTTGCTTTACCCCGCGCGTATGACAAACGCTATAGCTTCGGTCTTTATGGGCTCTTCCTTGCTTCCTATGGCTTGCTTGATTAGTTTGTTTGTGCGGCGGTTTTGAGAGATTTTGAAGTTTTTTTGATGATTTTCGTTTTGCTTATTGATTAATTTTTCGTTAAGAAAGCAAATACTTTCAAGTTCTAAAGTGTCTGGATAGAAATTTGGATTTCTATGAATAATAAACTAGCAAAATAATTCAGAAAACGAATATTATTTGATATTCGGTAATGTTACTCTCACTTATTCTCATGATTTAGAGTTTTAAAAGTCAGTTTTAAGTTTATAATTTTACATGTCGTTGTTAATATACTTATGCTAAAATATTATTTTGAATATTAAGTAATAATTTGATACAAAACTAAACAGCAATATCTTATTACAAATTGCAATGCTGTTCCTCACAACAGCAAGCAGATATTTCTCAATGTACGAATGAATATAGAAACTGTTAGAAGAGAATAAAGTAAACCATATTCTCACATACATTACCAGTCAACTCGCCTGTAAAGGCACAATCAATATAATTTCTTACAAAGTCAGATAATTCATAAAACAAAGCTTGGATTTTTGTCAAAACTGCAACTTTAAAATAATCACAGTCATTTATCCCTAATGCATTTTACTATGACTTTTAAGCAACGATCATCACCGCGCGTACTCACCAAAAACACAACGGACCCCATCAAGCCAAAAATTAGCAATCATTCCACGCTGCCCTCAACCAGTCTGCAAAATCCCTTTCAACGCCACCCTATCCAATCTACCTCATCCAGTCACTCAGGAGTTCGTCCATTTGGTCAAGGGTCGCGCGTCGTCCTCTCCATTTCGCCTGGCCCTCCACTGGCGAATCAATTTCCTGAATTTCCAGGCTCCATTAAAGCCCTTCACGTGATCCCCTCGAGCGACGACGACGTAGCCTCCTTATCACGCTGCGATCCGGTGTATCGCGGCGCCTGGGCTCTGCCGAGACCTGGCCACGCGGTTGAGATGCCTCAGCAAGATCTCCTGGGGGTTGGGGTTGCGTTGCAGCGCCTGGCACGGGCTATTTCGAATTCGTGGCCTGGTTCAAAGGCGAATAGCTGGCGGTGTATGTAATCGGTGGCTTCATCCGGTGGTTCTTGAAATTTTGTGGTTTTGGTTAGGGAATTCGTTTGGTGAGTTTTGAATAGTGTGTTGGTAGTTTACTGTATTTAAATCTTGTGAACTTTATGTTGGTAGTTTACTGTATTTAAATCTTGAGATATCTCGAAAATTAATTGGTTAATGCTTGTTATCTCCTGTTAGCAATTCGTACATTAGTTGAAATTTAAAAGTATTTCGTTATTAGTGAGTCCGCATGTAGCCATAGCATGGTATCATATCTGTTCACAAAACATGAGGATAATACTATTCTCATTTCACTCATATTTTGTCTACCGTCTTACTCTCCCTGTTTCTCTTTCTCTCTTGCTATAACGTAGCCGCACGTACACATGAGCTCTTTCCCAGTCACGTCGACTTAAAAATCACTGGTAGAACTCGGCGTTGACGACATTCTCTCACGTGCCAGGAGCTCGTGTCGTATCCGTCGTTCCAGGTAGAAAGAGAGAAAGAAAGACTCGAAAATCGAGCGAGCAAGAGAGAGAGGAGAAGAGAGGACATCACCCACCTCACGCTCGCGAGGCCGAATTCTTCTTCAGTCAGTGCTCAGTAAGAGCCTCTTGTACTTGTACTTACTCTTTCTGCAATACACACAGTAAATAGTGGAGTAGAGGCTCGAAAGAGAGCGAGTAACTCGCACACGATAAGCGCGAGGATGAGCGGGAGGGAGAGAGAAAGAGAGAGAGAGAGAGAGAAAAAGGAGTCGGCGGCGGCGAGTTCCTCGCTCTCTGGCGTTCCGCGGGAACCTGCTGAGGAATTCGAGGGAAGAGAAGGGAAGAAGAGAGGCGAGAGAGGAGCAGCAGCAGGAGAAGGAGGAGGACACGCTTTGGTTCCTGATGCTCTTACTGCATAGTTCGACGTTACTTCGGCGGCCGCGTCCGCAGGCGTCCGCGCAGAGCTGGCTCTCTCTCTCTCTCCCTCTCTTCATTTGGTCGCAGAGCAGCTTATATTGGCTAATGATAGAAATACCCCTGCGCCTATCTTCCCACGCGCTCGAGCCAAATAATAATTGCGAACGGCCGATAGATTTATGCGCCTGGGTGAGAAGCGTAAGCGAGATGCTGGTTCAGACGGTCGGTCTTGTTTAAGTTGTTAATTGGGATAGTGTAGTTATTGGCTGGTATCGAATATATGAAGTTAGTTTAGGAATCATTTAAATTAAAACGTACAGAAATTAATTATTGAGAATTGATAATTAGAAGTGAATTGTATAACCATTGTGTTCATATCTAGTGGAGAACTAGCCATACTTCCACTAAATTCTATTGCTTGGATCTCTGAATACATTTCAAATAAGATTTAACAATTGATGATATTTATTGAGAGGATGATACATCTCCATATTTGCAATTCACTAATATTTTACCACACTAGCTGATGTGGATTGAACTTTTCAAATGCTTCAGGGTTTATCAATGAAATCAAGCCTACAGCTCGAGAATTCCAAAAGGAAGAAAACAGTCTCAACAAGGTATAGAAAGAGAAAAACGAGAGACTTTGTCATCGTTGAGCTGGTTAGTTTACTTTACATCCAGAAGACAAACGTGCATGCGCGATTTTCTTCTTTCCCAGAGAAGAAGCCTACACGGGAGATTACCGGTATAGCTAATCGGAAAAGAAGAAGTCAACCCAGTATATACTCTATTCCTTTTTTTGAGGGCGCTGCCAACAGACACACCTTGCTTGGTCATTGGCTCCCTCTCTGATACCCTCGCTCTCTCTCTCTCTCTCTGCCTATCTTTGCCTTCTTTCGCAACGTGTTTCTCCTTTTCCTCCCGCGCAGCAACCTTCCTCGGCTTCCCCAACGGAATTCCTTTGTGGTCTCACCATATCTTTCTCTGCTTTTCATCTCAGCCGTCTTTCATTCATATTTTCCGCCGACTTTCTTCTGCGCCAGCTTCTGAATCGCAATGTACTTTTTGCTCCATACATTTCGCGAATTTCTCCTTTTTAGCAAGTCCTTTCCTCATGCTTAACATACTCGACATTCGTTTTCAAGAAATTCCAACATTCCGCGTTGGATTTCAAAAATTAGTTTCTTCAATTCTTCACACGGTCAGGCCTTCTCGAAATTCTTGCTCACATTAAGTTTTCTTCTTTAAAAACAACTCTATTCCTTAAAAATTTCCACTTTCTCAAATACTTCCCTAAACTTCAAATAGTCTATTTCTTCCCTCTTGAGAATATTCCTATTACCATTCCTTTCCTGTTCTTCAATCGTTCTACCTGATCTTCCTTCCAAAAATTTCCACTTTCCCATCCCCGTTTCCCATCATCCGAACTTCAAAATTTCCTTCTCTTCCTTCCTCCGGCTCCCAATTCCCGACGCGTAAATACACAAATACCCCTGCGCCTCTCGCGTTGGTCGACGGCCGCATTCCATGACCCCCGATCGTCTCTCTCTTTCTCTCTCCTGCTAGGCGCGATACTCTCCCCTCCACGAGGCCCATCTTCGGGGGGCCCTTCGGCCCCTTCTCCTGGCGAAGCGGCGCCACCGAATGCCTCGCTCAATCCCCTCCCTCCTTTTCTCTCTTTTCTCGCTTTGTGCGCATTCTTCTCTCTTTCTCTCGCTCTCGTTCGCCTATACGGTAGATTATGCGAAGAGAGTGAGAGGAAAGACTCGCGTGTGTATATGTGTGTGTAGGAAGCTGCTGCACCGCCTCAGAGGGATACAGCCAGCGAGGTTCAGCTTCACACATACGCGAGAGAGCGAAGCATATACGGACTCACCGACGAGCAGAAATATTTTGTTTACCTCGCTGCTCCCAGTTCTTTGAATCGCGCAGCGCGCGCGCGCACACACAACTCCTCTCTCGGCCTTGCATCTCTCTGCCTCCTTCTCGCCGCCGCCGATGTTGTTCTTCTTTTTGCTTCTCGGCTCTTTCTCAGTTCTGCGTGTATGTCTATACGTGTGCGCGCGTCGGTGTACATGTGTGTGACTGTGTGCAAGTGTGTTCCCCGCGCGCAGAAGAGAAGCTCTTCTCTCTCGCCTTGCTCTCGCCCTCCCGCGCGGGCCTTTCTCAATCGACTCTTGCCTGTGCCCCACTCGCTTTATCCGTCTCTCTCTCTCACACACACGCGCTCCTCGTGAGAGTAGCTTAGCGAATATGGCGTGTACGCAGTTTCTCTTCTCTCTCTCTTTCTCTGCCTGTGTTTACGCACACGCCTCTCTTGTCTCGTTACTCATTTTATTCTTCTTTTCGTCGTTTTGTCCCTTTACTTCACGGACTTCGTTTTTCGTACTTCGTTTCTGTCGCCGTCGTCTTCTTGTTTCTTTGGATTCCACATCGTTAAAATTTTTTCGTTGTTTCGGTTTACGAGATCAATAACCTTTGCGAGTGTGCCGTCTGGACGCCGCTGCAGTCGAGACGAACATTACCGAGTTTTATTGCTGAGCCACATTAGGGCTCGAGATTATTTTACCTGCGCTTATGCACTGACTCTGTTATCTTTCTGTGGCTAAGCAAACTATATTTCAAGTGTAAAAATTTGCACTTCGCTCAATTTTTTTCTCGAAACGGATAAATATCGCGGTACTCTCAGCCCAAAAATTCCCGCAAGAAAAAAAGAAGTTGACGATCGCTAAATTTCGCTAGAACATCACAGACATCAAACACAAGCTCGCTCGCACCCACACAGCGGCCGATGGCTCAGCCGAGCGTGCAGGTACATCCAAACGCGCTCACATATTTGCGAAATTGAGGAAGGTCACGACACAATTCCTCACTGGCTCTCTGCGAACCGTTGCCCCTTCGGCCGACGTCGACGCGCGCGCGCGCCGAGACTTTCTAATTTATCGCCCGAGCCGCTCGCGGTCGGTCGATTTTCGGCAGACGTAGATCCATCGAAACGCAGAGCGCGAGCCGAGCGCCGCGCGCAGAATAGAGATTTATATTAATTATACAGGGGAGCGGGGGAGGGGGCGATATCACAGAGACGCGACTGACGTCAATCGATCGATACCGAAGCTCTGCTCCGTTATTATTGCTAGAAACATTTCCTTGGAAGGAAAAAAAATTATATCCCTGTGTATCGGCGCTTCCTTTCTCTCTCTCTCTCTCTCTCTCTCTCTCTCTCTCTCACTCTCGGCGGCGCATTATCGGGGAGAGCGCGGCAGCTTCGAGATATTCTCACGCCTCGAATTTCAGAAATTCAAAGAGTCCGCACGAGCGACCGGCTTGACTCCTTTTTTTCTTCCTCTCTCTCTCTTTCTCTCTCTCACTCTCTCTCGCTCTCTGCCGGCGCGCTTGCGCGATATATGGTGTCCCACGCGTTTCACGCACATAAAATATCCGTGAAGGCGCGACGCGCGCGTTTCTGTGTACGTGCGGGAGACGCGAGGAATACCGCGAGAGAGAGAGAGAGAGAAAGAGAGGGAGTACACACCTACGGCGGCTCCATTCCTTCTCCTCTCGCTCCTTCTTCGTCGCTTTATCTCTCCTCCCGCGAGTGCTCGCGTTTCTTTTTTCCACTCCCCCTCCCGCCCTTTTTGCTTAATCTTCGCGCGCGCGCACTTGTTGTTTTCTCGAGTTTTATTGCGCCGGAGTTTTTTTGGCGAGTGCGGTGAATGAACGGTGAATCGAGACTAATCTGAAGTCTTCGATGACCCGGGAGAAATTTATAGAGCCGAGTGAAGATTTAATTAGTTGGTTTCGATCGTTTAAAATTTTCTTGGTTTTTAAGTTTAAACCTTAAGTAGATTCAGACACAAGAAAGCTTAATTGACAATTTTGCTAATGATGAGGAAATTTAGTGAGGGCTTATTTATACTCGTGTAAGTATGCTGAATGTTTATTTGTAATATGGTGATTATGGCAGGATTAGGAGGAGGATGAGGAACAAGTATATTTCTGCAATAACCAAATTCGTTTATCTTTTACTGAATCCAATTAATTATTTTAGATTTTTACTCCAAAATAATATTCGTATTTTATTTTTTTCTTTATAAACGACCTGTTTATGGTTATGCAAGTATTGCATAGAAGACGGCTAGTATTTTACTTATTACACGCTGCGATTGCAAAATTGCATTGTCTCAGCCGAGGGTTTATCGGTTTCGTTTCTCATTGAACAAGTCTATCATTTATCATCGATTTAATATTCCCGGAGTGTATCGTTAAAGCCTGCCTACACTATCCGGTCTGGTTTATAAAATTTTGTAACTCGCCATTTTTCGTGCCGATGAAAACGCTAAACGCTCCCACATAATCAAGCGACCTTCATTCCTCATTTTCCCCGCGATGAAATCGATTTTCGCAATATCCGCTGCAAAACTCCCGCTCCCCGGACGCGCGCGAAATACAAAAGAGCAAGCGCGTCAGCTCATAATCCAATTCAAACTATCCTTCACTCCCGCTCTTATAATTATCTCACCCTTGTCTCGGCTCCTCCTCTTCACCCTCTAACTATAAGCGCCGAAAGCGCCTGCACCGAAAAAGAACCGATCATCCGCCGCCGCTGCGGCTCCTCTCCATTCTTTCTCCTTCTCTCTCTCATTCATCTCCGTGTACGTATATCCTCGCACGTATACGCACACGCCGAACACGTGTATATACGTACACAGACGCGTACCCACATTCTCAAGGCTGCCGCTGCGTCTTGCGTCTCTCTCGGGCGAAGTATGCACGCTTCTTCACTCCGCGCGGCTAAACCGGCCGGGCAATAACAACACGAGCCGAGAAGCGAACGAACGAACGAGAGAGAGAGAGAGAGAAAGAGAAGCTGTATGGTAGCGAGTGGGAGAGAGAGCGAGAGAGCTGGAGCCGAAGATATATAGCAGCGAGCAACAAATGAGGTCCTTCCGAGAATCGGGCCACCGACACAGCGACGAGAGGGTGAGAACCACCACCCCGGCCGGCACTGCTGCAGCCAGCTTTCTACCTACACTCGCGCGAGCGCGCGCGCATGTGAGCTGGTATTCGAGCGAGAGATTTTTTGCATACTTGCCGCCGCTCTTTCTCTGTCCCCGTTGGTCGCGCCACGAGCGCCGAGAGCGGAGCTCGTCCTTTTTTCTTCGCGCATAAATTAATCGAGTTTATTGACTGCGCGCGCGCGCGCGCGCCAGCAAAACCGAATGGCAGAGAGAGAGGAGAGATCGGCGCGAGATCCGAGCGCGACAACGCGAGAATCTGCACGCGCTGAGTGCACCGAAAGAAATTTCAAGAGGGTTTAGTGTCGATAGTTCGTATATACTCTTGTAGATTGAGAAAAATCACTTAGAATTGTGGTGACAGTGGATTATTCCATGAGATTTAATGGTATGCCGCGATTTTTTCTTGAAAATTTTTTTCCTTGTAGTTTTGTAAGGGATTGGTTTGTTGATGTAAGCATCCTGCAGATTAGAATGTCTTAAGCTTATTTGTACTTCGCTTTTGTTATTTTGATTTGTTGCGTTTTAAAATTTTTTTTTCATTGTGATGTTTCAATTGGTAACTCCGATGATGGAATTTCATTTTTGTAATATCGAGGTAAAAATATTGAGTTCGAGAATAGTTTTTTTTTTTCAACCATTTTTATCGGTCCTTGATCATAAATAATAAGTCCAAAAGTCCAAAGTTTTCTCAAACTAAATAAGAAGTTGGAAAATTAGAAATTAAAAATTCTTGATTATTTCCAATTTCATTGTGTACCTCAGTCCCGCGAATTCGAACCCACTTAAATTGGCCCTTCGATACCCTCACACCCATGCACATATACACACACAGAGCCAGGCAGCAAAGATTTATCATGTCGACTTAATAAACAGGTTGTCGCTGCCGCCACCTACCTCCAAAAAAGCCCTCCGACCGTATCAAAGCACGCGTATAATCAATGTCATTAATAATAAAGAAAAAAATCAGCGGCCCGTCGACTAGCCAAGACCAAACGCACCCGCTCTCGAAATGAAATTCCTCTCTCTCTCTCTTGCCCCAAGGGTCAATCCCTCTTTCTCTCTCCGTGTGCATCCCCTTCACGCAAAAGGGCCAACAGCAGCAGCAGCGGCTTGGCGCCGGAGCTCGCGTGACTGAATTACCCGCGCTTTCTGTGAATGACTCGGCGCGCCGCCGCCCCGAGCGCCGAATCAAGCGGCCGAGGTGTGCTCGAGCCGAGGAATTTTATTTCGGCGATCGAGCCGCTGATGCTGGGATATACTGGCTGTGAGAGGCGGTTCGATGTTTCAGTGTAACGGATTTTATTGAGTATTTTTATTGTGTACAAATTTATTGCAAATCATAGTTACTTATCACCATCAATTTAAAGAAATATTCTTCACGATGAAAAAACCTACTTCGCGCTCCTGTTCTAATCCACCTGCGCCCACAAGACGGTCAAAAATTCCAAAACACCAAAAAAAACAACTTTTCCGAGCTGAAAAATGCGTGGTCTTTTCACGCGCCTCTCTAAAAAGCCAGAAAAAGAGAGAAACAGCCCAATCCTCCTCGATCCTTCTCCAAACACTTGCTCTCTCTCTTGGGCGGCGCTTCTTCTCGGTATAACATCCGAACGGAGCAAACGCGCGCCGGGCCGAAATTCCTCGCCGAGAGTCAGCGGAAGTCCCTAATTGACAAAAGCTCCGAGCGGAGAAGAAACATCCCGCGATAGAGGATCTCGAGGCCGGCCCCGAGGATGGCGGGACGTTTAGGCGGAGCAGTCGATCTGGTTCGTCGAAGTGGTTCGATCGCCGGGGAGAGGCCAGATACTTGATAGCATCTTTATAGTTATGGATTTTCGGGATTTTAAGTTGGCCTGTTTGCTTGAGGATGCAGAGGGTTTTTCAATTGAAGTGATTTGGTGGTTTTGATGGGTTGAATTGAGTTAGATGTAGAAGCTGAATATTAATTATTAAAGAATTAAGAAAAAATTTATTTTATTAGTATATTAAAACTGTTTGAATTTTAGTTAGTTCCTTATTGCTATCGATATACTTCAGAAATTTTTATGTGCTGCAATTACGAGGGCGGCTAGTTTCTAGCCCAATTAAAGCAGGTCGTGTCCTTTGAAGCTTTCTCAAAAGTCTACTTTCTGCTAGCTCTATAAGTTCAATATTGTTTCATTTATTTTTAAAGGATATGCTATTTAACCTGATTTAAAATTAAGAATTCATATTCTATTTTACTTTTTACAATCTCAGCCTCGTCATAACTTTCATGGACCATCTTGATCACACCCAGACCTCAGCTCATATCGTAATGTTTCCCTAACCACTCGATCCTCTCTCCAACCAAAGCAATCCACCGATAACATAATCGCAAATCAACCTAAGCGATCCTAACCATTTCAACTTCTCACAACCATCTCTCAGAAACCTCAAATTTGTACTCGCGCTCTTCAAAATTATGCAAGCGCCTCGCCATTGTTCTCCCTTAGCCTACCAAGAAACGCGACAGAAGCCAAAACAACCCAAGCGCTCCGCACTTTTCGCCGGCTCGCCCGGCTTTTTGGCGCACTCTTTGCGGTTTGCGCGCGAGCGCCGCCGACGAATTTCGAAAGAAGCCAGCTCCCTTCTCGGAATGGGCCACTTAGCGCGCCTCGAGGAGTTAGGTATTTAGGCACGCAGACACGCGTCCCTCTCGCACCTTCCCTCGACAGACAGGATTCCTTCTCTCTCTCTCTTGGGATGTGGAAGGTTCAACCTGCGGGAGAGGATGGCTCCTTCCGCTTTGAGATCTCTCTCCGAGCGGGAATCTCTCTTTTCTCTCTCGCTTTCGCCCGGCTGAAAATATAGGCCGCTATGAAAGGGATGTTGGGGATGGAAGTGGGAGCTGCTTGAAGGGCTCTAAGCGTTTGGTGAACGCTGTGGGGATTTTGAGAGGATCTTTTGGGCGTCAGGTGGAAAGAGCAGTTTCGATTACTAATTTAATCGCTGGGGTCGAGGAGATTTTTATCGAGAGTTTAAGCTTGGAAAGAGTTCGTTAAAAGGTATATACTGCCATGGTAATAAATTTCACCATTATACAATCGCTCTTTACAATTTATTGCTCTGCGACCATTACTCGGCACAGCATTTTAATTAGTCACGCCTTGATCTAAAAAAAGAAACAATAAAACTCACTCCTAATCAGCATTTAAATCTCGCTAATTACCCCTGCTCTAAATACCAGAGGAATCCCGGTATCGATCACCGATCGAATACCTTTTTCGAAAATCCATTCCCCGGCAAAATCCAAATCCTTTTCTCAATCACTCGCTCAACAGTACGAATTCGTCCAAGTAAAATCGAGCAGGCCGATTGAATAATAAAAGACCTGGTGAGAGGCGGGGGCTTCGCCTGCTTAACGAAGTACTCGAGCGTAAAAAGAGCGCAGGAGCGAGGAACGGGAATATCTTGCGGAATGCGCGCAAGTGCAAGGTGGGGAGGAAAATCGAGTGATACCGAGGTGGAGTTTACGGAGGTGGCTGCGAGAATTTCGGGTGGAAAGTGTAGAGCGGCGTGGTTTTTGTAGTTTTAGGGTTTTATTTTGGTGAGAGTTTTGAGAAGATATTTAATATTGATTAGAATTAAAAATGTTGTATATTCTTGTTTGTTTGTATAATGTGTATGTTCTTCGACGTAATTTTTTAAAAAAATTTTTTATTTTTTGTCTTCTTGCCGTGTACTTTGAAAAATATTTTTCTGCCCGCATAAAAGTATGAGAAAAATTCTTGAAATTTTAAGAATTTTGTAGCCTTCAAGGATGTACGGTACACATAATGAAACAAATTTTATCAAAGTATCATACTATTTTTCGATTCTTTATAATATCTATACATTTATAGTGAAAGTTTCACATTATAAATAATGAGCACGAATAGATTTACTTAAATAATTAAAGTTTCTACCAAACGTATCATCATTTTCTTTTATGCTTACCCTGAGCGCGAAAAATCGACACGATAACTAAAGAAGAAAAGTCCTAGGTCAAATTTCATTTCTCCCTCCCGCGAACCCGTAAACGCCGCTCCGTGAACGCTCGCCCGGACACTTAGTTCCTCATTCCAAGAGAACGAACCTAGAGAGAGAAAGAGAGCGCGAACGAGCGGTATAAAATTCCAGGCTCCTTGAATCCACGTCTATTTGTATCAGCACCCCCGCTCGCGCGCATTAAGAGCGCGATCCTCTCTCGCGTGGGAATGAGAAGCGACTCGGGCGCTTTTCCCTCTCTTTCTCTCTCTCCTTAGGCCAAAAGAGAAAGAGGGCGCGGGAGATTTTATCCTCTTAACCGGGGCGCGCTCGCGCGACTGGAGATATTCTCACGGGGGCGCGAATCGGCGCCAGAAGGAGAAAAAAAGGCGAGAGGCGAGGACTTGCAAAACTTACAATTTCAATTCGTTTTCGGGGGCTGCTGGGAACCGCGCGCCGGCCAATTTTCCAAGGCGCTGGCATTAAAATTCAAAACGGCCTTCTCTCGCTCTATTCTTTCTTACTCTCTCTCTCTTTTTGTCGGCTCGAGAGGAGAGCTTTTGAGAAAGACACTGTGGGAAGGTACACCTTTTTTTTTCTTCTTTTCTGCTTGTGATAGACGTTACTTTTCTATATCGCGGACGGATGTGCGCCGTCGCGTTCGCCGAATCGATTAATATACGATACGAGTGCGTGGGATGGAATTTGGGATTGAAGCGCGATGGACGTAGCTAGGCTGCGGTTGCGTATGGGAAATTCGGCGAAACTGGATGAGGTGCGCTGATAATAAATCGAAATTAACGAATTTCAAAGTACTTTTTTCATTGATCCTGTAACCTATAACAGTGGGTAAAAAATTTTTCACAATTTCACAAAAAGCGAAAAATTCAATGCTCTCTTCCAGCTCGAAAATTAACAAACCCAAAAATAAGAAAATTATACTCGAATACATCTGAAACGTCAAAAATCCATAGAAACGACCTGGACATCATTACAAAAGCAGCTCGTCCGACAAAAACAAACAGCGCCGCGACTCTTACAATTCAAAAGGAAATCCCACATTTGAATATTACCCGCTCCGAAAGCAATCGCAATCTACATAAGTCGCGTAGACAACGAGTTCCAAGAATCAGGTCGATCAGCGCGTCGCCGCGTCCATCGGCAAATATCACTCTACAAAGTACCTAAATTTTCAACAAAAAAAAAACACAGTGCCGCATGCGTCTTCCCTCTTTCTCTATCCCGGAGT
>JAPYZA010009232.1:0-21167 GCA_030522685.1 Eupelmus azureus | reverse complement strand
GACTCCGACTCCGACTCCGACTCTACAGGACCATAACTTAGGTCCATCGCGTGCGACGGCTCGCCCAGTCATAATGACGTTATATAGCCCTTTCGCCCGAGCTCTAGTGGCCCTTGCCCAATAAGCCAGACCAGGACAATTAATTAATTAACTAGTTCGCTCTGTCTACGCTAGTCTCGCGCACATGATCTCAGTACATCATTCCGATTTTCTCTTTCTCTCTCTCTCTCTCTCTCTCTCTCTCTCTCTCTCTCTCTCTCTATTAAATAATACACAGCCTTCTCTTTTATATTTTCATTACAATCTACTGCTTCACGACTAACAATGCCAGTAAATTGAAGTATCTCTTAGTTATTATAATGACAATTACGCAGAAGCAAATCACTCAATTAGGAATTTTATTCATAAGAAATATAAGCCATTCAAACTGGCATCAACAGATCCATGTCGTCCTTTCAACACGCTTCCTCGCTCTAACGCGAATCTGATAAGCAAGCCAATCTGTCATCAAGTACCCGACGGACTATACGCAAATCCGCTTCGAAAAAGCAGCGCGTAACAAAGAGAGCCGCCGATCTGAGAGCGCCAAAGGGACTTACAGAAAACTAGACACAAAGTGCGCGTGTATATATATATATACATGTATAGGCATCACGGTCTCGTCGTAACCAACCCCCTTAACAGCAGCAGCAGCAGCAGCAGCAGCAGCAGCAGCATCATGCAGTAGCAGCCTTCCGCCTGAGCGGTAGCTTTCTTTGTCGGGCTTTTGTTGGCCTGTGAATTAGATCGCGTAATCCTGTTTGTATTTGGAATGACACCTTCGCCTCGGAGTTGACATTTCAAGCGAGCAGGGAGCTGCCCATTGTAAGAGAGCTCAGTAATTGACTACGATTGGATGAGTGGATTTGGATCGCAGGCGAGATTCAAATTTGTTTTCTACGCGCGAGCCAGGGACGTCGCTTCGTTAGGCTCAATTACTCACGCTCTCGCTTCTATTTGTGTGTCTCTCTCTCTCTACAGTCTGCTATCTCTTTCTTTCTTCTCCTTCTTTCTCATGCTTTAGAATGCAAAGAACGATACGCGTTCGCAAATGGCTTGCTTGGCTCTACTCGAAATTTTAATTTCTATTCCAAGTAATAAAATTTACCAAGTCTTGTTGTTCGTAGGCGCTTAAATAGAGATTTACATAAAGTGTCTGAGATAGGGTATCGAGCACAAGAGCCCAAGAGAGTATAAAATGGTAAAATAATCCCAAGGGCTCTCTAGTCGTGGGCTAATTAATATCTTGCTGGGCATCATCGTATTTCAATTAATTCGTCGTTCTTGCCGAGAAGAGCGAACTGGCGGCGGCGCATAACGAGGACGCGCGGCGCTTCAGCTAGCTCGCTCTCGGCTATCTCTGCGCGCGCACTACTCGCCTCAAGTTGCAGATTTTTCGAGCGACTCTCCCCTTTATGAGTCGAAGCCAGCTCGGCTTTCCGGCGAGCTGGCTTCGAGGCGCGCGCGTGATTATCCGACGAGCTATAATAATCTTTGCTTAGTCCTCGGCTCTCTTTCTCGAGCTGTTCAACAACACCTGTAACCCGAGACGCGCAACCCTTGGGCCCTCCTCGTCGCGTGCTCTTCACTATTGGCGGAAGGTTTCGCCTCTGCGGTCGCGCGCGCGCGCACTTAACGAACGCTAAGTACCTCGTTGCCGGAGACAAACCGCACGACTCCTTTATATGCGTATACCTCCTTTTACTTAGCTCGTTTCTTTCCTTTCTCCACTTGGCCTTTTTTCTTCTACTTCTACTTCTTCAAAGTACGCGCGGGAATAATGCGCAAAGGCTATAGACGCGTGTACGCAGAAGAGGAGACAACAGTCGGGACAACCGCAAATGCGGCTGTGTTCCGTGACGAGCGCCGCGTAATGACGCTGTTTACGGCTGCGCTTACGAAACGCGATTGTGGCGCACCATGCCCGGGCGGACGCGTGCCCCGCTCTCTCTCTCTCTCTCTCCGACCTTTGCGATATTGCCGCAGTCGTTTTGCACGCGCGCACAGCCCACCTTCTGACGATTTCATTTCGGCCCTTTCTTACTGCGGTCGCAATTTTTTCGCGGCATTGACTAACTGCACAGCTGACTTCTGGGAAGCCTTGATTTTAATGCACTTCACGCTCACTATTATGAAACTAGTTGAATTGACTCAGTTTTTGTACTATAAAGAGGCAACTATGTTTCCAAGTGAGTATAAAAATGGCAAAATGTTGAATTTCATAAGCTGCGATGATTGCAGTAGTTTATTCAAATATAATAAGTTGAAAGAAGGAATAAATGGCACTGTTGATTCTCGTGAAAAGAAGCAATAAAAAAGTAATCCGCGTAAAAGACGAGCTCCCATTAGGGGTCAAATAAATATGCGAAGCTTGCTTTTTACATGGGGCAAGATGAGCGCATAAAAGTGTAAAGAGGCGATGATGATGATGATCATCGTGGCGGATTAAAATAACAGACATGTAAATGGGCCTGCGTGCCCCCATGGCGAATCAAGTCCCATGAATATATGTATATAGGGGCATATATACGCTGCAACGGGGGGTCGTTTCCTTCTTCTCTCTCTCTCTCTCTCTCTCTCTCTCTCTCTCTCTCTCGAAGCTATATCGGCCATCGGTGAGAGCCAAAGTAACGCGCGTGCAAGCCTTGCGGGATGGGATGCAGCGCAAGAGTAAGGAGTCCCATCAATAACCATTAGGTTCGCGCGCAATTATAACCGCATTCGTTAGCGTGTGCGCCTGCAAGCCTGCACGACTCAGCGCGCGCAACCAGCGACCAAAATAGTTATAAGTCTGCGCCGAATAAATAATAAGAAGAGGCGAGCTCCCGACTCTCTTTCTCCTCTCTCTCGCCCGCCTCTCTCTCTCTCTCTCTCTCTCTCTCTCTCTCTCTCTCTCTCTCTCTCTCTCTCTACGAGAAAGAGAGAGAAATAAGCCGTGGAAACGATTTGCACGTGTCTTCGCGCGCGCCCTTGTTATATATTTGCTTGGGCTCTTTTGCTCGTTTCACCTCCTCGGGATTGCCAATCGACTCGCTTGCAAAGACACTTTCAGGAATATCCGTTTTATCCACTTTATAGCCATATCATTTTTAATCAATATTTTTCAAAATTTTCTTTACATTTTTTTGATTTTTTAAATATTATATTCTTTCGAAATTACTATTTTTGACTATAAAAATAAGATATATTTTTTTAAAACCTAAGCTTCAAATAAAATTAATTTTAACAACCGTGTCAAAAATTTAATAATAACTTTACAACATTAAAAATGGATTATTTATTTTTAGAGGTAAAACACCTTCACAATAGAGTATAGTTTAAATAAAAATATCTTGCATACCTCGATTTCAACATATATAAATAGCCTAGGGTAAGTCACAAATTATTGTACGTTATCGTTTATCGCGAGATCTCAACGTGCACTTCACACAAAAGAAAAAGGAGGTAAAATAACGCGCTCTGGCAGCTACGTTATTATTCCTTTTATACATATAAAAATTACGTCGCGCACGCAAGTCGCTGCAAAAACAATGCTCAAGTGCTTGTAATTTTATCGTTTATAGTCTATACGTGTGTGCGCACTTTTTTCTTTCTTTATTATGTAAATTTTCTTGCACACCTACAGACGTTCACTTCTTTTTTGTTCAATCGATATAACATTTTTGAATTATTAAATCGTTTTTCACTGCTCTGTGATACACATTGAAAAAAGTGCACTTAATTTCGAAAAAATAACTAAAGAATAAAAATGCTGTATTTGAAAAGTTAATGTGGATTTTACTGCCGATCGTTAATTCTATATCTAATTTATGGAAACGATGCATTCTTTAATTTCTTTTTTGTTTTTATACTAGTGACATATCTAAGTACTGTCAACTTAATAAAAAAATTTGTATTCTTAAAATATAATAAAAATGTAAAAATTGTACATAAGTGCGAATGCGAAGCTTTTTCTTTGATTTAAATATCTCTTTGAGTTGCTCAATTGTCCAGCAATATTCGAGAAATTAATATATCATCCGTAGTGACTTAAGAATCAATTACACGCATTTCTATATCTTGTTGATATAATCTTCTACATAGTAATGTTCAAATGCAAAAAGTTTAAAAGCTTGAAGAAATTTATTGCCTTGTGACAGAGTTAAAAATGAGCAAAAATAAGATACAGTTTTCCAAGAAGTGAAACTGGTTTTCCTTCTAATAAGTTTCATTCCAGGCAATCGTTGCCTGCACCACAAGATATCTAGAAAAAAAAGCCTAAAAGTAAATCGATACGGCACGCATTAAAGAAAATAAAAAAGCAATAGTACAACATTGTCGATAAATTCAAATGGTAGAAAAAAAGAATGGTAGAAAATCGTAGGAGAGCTATACCTTCGTTATCGTCCGAAGCCGCGCGATTCGCCGCGAAGCCCAAGATCTTATCGCGTGAGTATCGTGAGATTATAACAAGTACTATATTATAGCTGCGTTCCTAGCTTTTTTTCTGCGTTGCACGGTGGCGAGGTTCGTTAATAAAGAATACCTAGCCAGCCGAGGGCCTGCGCTGCCTCGGCGAAGGAGCAGCTCCTCGTTATTCGATATTAATAACGAGCCTGCGGAGAGACTCGAGATTGCGCGCCGTGCAGCGACTCTAGCTGAACGAATAAATAGAGAAAGAGCCGGGCTATGCTAGGGAGGATAGGAGTGTAGGGAAGCACGCAGCACAGAGGGAAAGTATGTAGATAAGGATCGATACGTAATTCTGGTAAAAATCTACTCTTATTTTTGCCTCATTCCCTCCAGCTATCAAATTACGATGTAGATGGAGATTTCTTTCGATTCCAGACTTGAAATTTAAGTATATAATATAGCGCAAAGTGAGCGTTGCATAATAGCCACTAGATCGGCCGGATAATAATTGCATTGGAAATTCTTCCAGATACAACATTATATTACCTTAACACAATGCTTTATTTAAACTTTTTTATTTTTATTTCAATTAATGCAGTCAATTAATTTGAGAAAAAAATCGAAATTCCAAAAATGTTGAGTCGAAATATATTAGTGTCAGTTTAAAAATTTGAATACCAACTTTTTTCCCCACTATAACATATGATAGTAATGAAAGCAGCAATTCAGCAGGGGTGTTAATTTTTAACACATCTTTCCTGGCTCGCAATCAAATAAGCCGAGTTAATTTTTTATCCGGTAAAGAGCTCGAAACGCGAGCTCTACCAATTCGCCGACGCATTCCTGAAGTTTAGCCGACTCGTTCTCATTTGGTACTTCTAATCAAGGTCCTCCATCCCTCTTGCTCGTTTCGAGTTATAAATGACCGTCCTTTCCTCGCTCTCTCTCTCTCTCTCTCTCTCTCTCTCTTTCTCTCTGCGGCTGTCGTCTATCAATTTTTTCCAGTAATAACAACAGCGACAACGAGAGGGCAATAACGCTAATAACGATATACGTCGAGAATGAGCGATCGCGGGCTCCAGCTAAAAAACCGAGGGATCCCGCATACACATACACACACACACACACACACACACGCATACATACATACACATATGTGCATGTGCATGGAGCCATGGACGCATAAGCTCGAGTAGCCCCTGTCGAACGAGATTTCTCTCTCCCTTGCTCTATCTCTGCTTTATTTCAGATGAAATATGCAGTCCAACATTTATAACCAGTTTTCTTTTCCCCCAGAACTGGCGGCGACTGCGCCGGCTACGGCGGCAAACCTAATTGGAGCCGCGCGGCCCGGCTTTTGTGTCGATCTTCTCGCGTTCTGGCTTTTTGCTTGCTACCAAGCGCAGACTTTATTTGCTCGCTGATTTCTCTCGGCGTGCATCATCGATGTATAAACCCGAACGGGGATGCCAAAAAATACGCGGCAACTAACCGTGCCCCCAATGCTACTTACTCCTTTCTGATTTAATTTTATCACCAGACATTTGTCAGTTTGCGTGAATAGTCACATTCATCTAGTGGGAATTACACGACTTTAATTCATCGCTTCTCTTAGTATCAGTTTTTTTCACGATTTTTCAACCTCAACCTGAGGTGCGTTGCCGGTTTGTCATCTTGTTCTTCAGCACCTTTTATTGTCTTTGCAATAATAAAAAAAATTAGATTTTTATAAATTTCGAACAAATCTATGTATTTTGTTATTGGCTTTTAAATCGTTATGTGGGAGTTTTTAATACATTGAAAATATCCGTAGACTGTTATTGGTGATCGTTTTTTGGTCAATGTCGACACAATAAAAAATGTGAATACATTTTGAAAGTCTGGATCCTAACGAGTCCAATACGTGCGATTCCAACACCACGGGATCTTTTCCAAGATCTTTCGTGAATCATCGCCACCACGACTTAGTCTCTCTCTCTCTCTCTCTCTCTCTTTCTCTTTTTCTCGTGGCCTCGTGTATGGCGGCCGATGGAACACAATGATGCAGCTCTCTACTCGACTCGAAAGCGTGTCGATCTACACACGTATATACGAGAGATGCAAGAAGGGAGAGACAGAGAAAATACCAGAGAGGAGGTGCACGGGTCACATTCCTTGGAGCATTATTTCCTTGCTCACTTCACGAGGTCCAACAAAAGGCCAGCTTCTCTCTCAAAAGAAGAGAGAACGCAACCCGTCCTCTCTCCTTCTTCTTTTCTTTTCCTTCTCATCCTCCTCTCTCTCTCTCTCTCTCTTTCTCTCCCCCTCCTGGACGAGTCTCATTAATGGTATTCAAAGATTCCACGGCTTGATCGTGTCCAGCAGTAGAGACCGCGACCCTTTCTTTTTTCTATCTCTCTCTTTTTCTCCGCTCTCTCGTTTCATCCTCTCTCTCTCCCTCTTTCACTCTTTTCTTTCGCTGTCCTTTTCTTCGAAGAGCGCACAAGCACGTTTCGATATATACAGAAGTGGCTTAGGCGCGGACGATAGGTAGATTCTCGCGAGGATTAACGTCCCAAACGATGTCTTCTCTCTTCGGTATCTTTGATGCTTTTGGCTTTACTCTCGCTCTCACTCTCTCTCTCTCTCTCTCTTTCTCTTTCTGGAACCTTGCCTTCTCCTAACCCTTCGACCAATGATTCATAAGTGATGTTTTTTTTCTTTACCGCTAGAAATTCTTACGATGCCCAGGAATAGTTTATTCATCCAGTAGAATTACTATAAAATCCGTGACGGGTTTCCGTGTCTGAAAACCAGTAATTATTGTAGTATTGAAATTTCATGATTTTTCGAAATTTTATTTATGTCTTCTGAAAATATTATGAATTATTTTATTATAATAGCATCCCTGATCATTAATAATACAATTGTGGCAGTTAGTTAAATCTACTTGAAAGATTAAGCGTAATTACTGAATTTATTCTACTGAGAGAATCTCTATTGTTAATATAGTCAAGGAGATGAAGTATTTTTTTAAAGCAATCACATATTCATTTCCATTGGAAGCAGTAGATGCATTTAAATGCAGCAATAATCAGGGGGTATCCGAATAGCACAGGTAAGGTTCACATCTCATCTTATCCCTTACGATCGAATTGCAAAAAAGCAAGTCCACATGCACGAGTCAATAGTATATGTAGCGATGCAGCAGCGTATGCAGTATGCGCCTCGTTAGATCGCGGCCTCAAGAGCAGCAGTCGTTTTCGCGCGTTCTGCGCGCCGTAGGTGGAATCTCCATCTCTCTCGCGTTTTCTCTCTTTCACATAAAGGTACACCCACAGTGCTCTTGCACCTCAATGCTTCTTGGGCTTCTGCGTCTTCTCCTCCTCCTTCTTCTTCTTCTTCTCCCGGGCGTCGAGTAGAAATCTAAGAGTGTGTGTGAGAGAGAGAGAGAGAGAGAGAGAGCGACGGGGGGTCGCGTGATTTGTGGCTGGCCCGAGAAGTCACACAGCGGCTGATATATTTTACGGGCGGTCGTCGTCGTCGGCACTCCACCTTCTCTCGCTCGGTCTTGGCGAGCGCAAGGAAGGAAAGAGAGGCACCACCTCCGCTCGTGCGCGTGCCTTTCCTCCTCCTATCCGCCATACGTCGACTTTAAAGATACGTCCTATGAGAGACGGCGCTGAGGCCGCCTAGGTGGGGGATCGCCCGCAGCAGCTCTCTCTCTCTCTCTCCCTCTGCACCGAGCCCACTCTGTCTGCGTGCATGTCTCGCTCTGTGTGTGTGTGTGTGTGTGTATGCACCTAGAGGAGGCGCGGTCAGCCGCTTTGCGCTTTACACGCGGCTACATCCTATTTACATGAGAAAGGAGTCGCGCTCGCTGCTCGCGGCCTCCTGCTATCTTCTTCTTTTACTTCAGCTCCTCTATTCTCTCTTCTCTCTCTCTCCCTCTCGTCTTGCAAGCGCAATCGGACTCCATCCAGCTCACCTCTACTATATCTCGCGCTCAACCTCGCCGCGGTATACTTTTCCTTCAGGATCAGAGAGGCGCCCTGTCCCGACTCAAGAATCTCTCTGGCTCAGTGTAAACACGCTTCATCATTATCACCAGGGGATCCTATAATTCAAACGGCTGCACGCGCTCATCTCACTCTCTTTCTCCCAACTTTTCTTACTCATCCTCCTTCTCCTCCTTCTCCTCCTTCTCCTCCTTCTTCTTCCTCTTCCTCTTCTTTATTATATTTGAGCACTCTGTGACTGTGATGCTATATATGTGCAAGTCATTGTCGTGTGTGCGCGTATTGTGAGGCAGGACGAGAGCAAACGAGAGAGGAACAACCTTTATCTGATTAGACGACAATGCGATTCGTTGACGCACTTATATGCGTGCTTAATTTTAAACGTGGGCTTATTCCGTGAAAATATTCGTTTAGTGCACGTGTAGCGAGCGTGGAAAACGAAGAGTTATGTTCCTATATGCCTTGGGATCGCAGACTTTTTTTTATATAAACTTTTCAAAAAGCCTGAGATATGAACCCATAAATTGAATAAGCGACAAAGTCGCAATTATCTCCAAGTATGAAAATTATAATATTAATCTCTATATAAACATGTTCCGTTCCGGAATCAAAATTATTCGAATAATTTGAAATATCATTGCACGGTGCGGCACATAATTTAATGTTAAAATAAGTTATTAGAATAAATTATTTGGCTTCGAGCTAAGAAAAATTCAACTTACATGATTACCTATAGGCTCGTACGCAATAAATAATCGGAAAGTTGTGTAAATTCGAAAGACATGGTGGTTTCGTACCTAAAATACTGAGTACGTATACGTATACGTGTATACAAGAGATCGAGCGATCGTTCGAGGTGAGCAAAGCGAAGATGGCGCGAAATTTCCTTATAAAGAAAGCGTGTGATAACTCTTTTGAAGAGGCTCGCACGTAAAAAAAGGAAAAAAGAAGAAAAAAAAGAATGGGGCCTTATCTAGGGAGCTGACCCCAAAGAAAGGACAGCAGCGCATTAATCGTTATCGGAAAAAGCGCGCCTGCTCGCGCGGCAGGAAGAAAAATTTAAGCGCCTTTTGGAAGCAGAAGAGCGAGAGGATTATCGGCTATTCCTATCCGCAGTGAGATAGCGAGTGCGCGGTGTTGGAAAGACAGGTTGGTCGCCGCAGGGGTCTAACGCGAGCGCGTTTCTGTATGAGCGGAGGAGAGAAGGCGGAGCCGGCGCGACGGGGAGGAAAATAAAGTAATGAAATCGCGTTGCAGCAGGCCACGAACTTGCATCTCGCTGATGCTCTCTTTGCTCGCCGCTTCTTTGCGAATTCTTCTTTCTTTTCTTTTAAACCTTTCCTTCTTTGCCTTTCGCTTTCGCTCTTTTTCGATGCCGCAGTCTCTCTCCCCTTCCCCATTCTCTCTTTCCGTTTTTCTTCTGGCTTTTCGACTTGTACTCAGAGCTATAGGCATGACATTTTACAGGCTATTGTTTTACAAATCCGAATAAATTTTATCAACTTTTTCCTATAATGAGATCGATATTTTCTACACATCTCTTAAATTACTCTCAGGTAAAAGAAACATTTTAAACTAAATAATAAAATAAAAAATTGTGTCGCATTTTTCTTTTAATTATAATGCTTCGCCAAATGTGATATAATGAATTATATTAGTGGAAAAATCGTGTAAAAGGAAAAAGTTCTGAATTTGATGATTAAGACTGGCGAAGAAAATGGTAGATGCTAGTCTGAAGTAGAAAAGGCCGGGGCGACGAAAAAAGGATGGGGAGAAAGATTGGTGATCCTGCAGAGCAGCAGTTGAAATTTGGCCTTAGGCGCGAGAAGAGGCAGCAGCGGCAGTGGCGAAGTATAGTGTCCTTTTTCCATGGTACGCTTGCGCGCTCAGGCTGGGGCTTATTTTTTTCTTCTTACTCTCTCTGGTTTGGGATTTTTTTTTCTTCCGCTGCGCGCGATGCTTTCATGTGTGCGCGAGAGAGCTATCGGGGATCTCGCGTCGTAAGTCTGGAACTTTATGTTCGCGCGGCTAAAACCCCCGCGCGCTCCCTAACTTACGATTGCTTCGCATGTTCGCTCGTGCTTTCGCTCGCTTGCTTGAGACGTCCACGTCTTGGGCGCGCGAGCTCCATTCCAAAGCGGATATATCTGCGCGCGTCTCTATATACGCCGCGCGCCATAAAGAGTCGCCCAAGAGTGACCCGCGCCCTGCGGCTTATCTACGGCCGTCGGTCAGTTTTCAGGACTCGAAATTTCCGTTACAACAGTGTGTGTGTATGTGTGTGTGTGTGTGTGTGTGTGTGTGTGTGTGTGTGTGTGTGTGAGCGCACGAGTATATGTATGAGAGAGAGAGAGAGCAAGAGAGTATAAATTCAGGCGCGTGCTCGCACACGCGAATAAAGTTCGAATCTTATGAATTTCCTTGTCGAGCTCGCGTACGCCGAGAGATTGTAGATTCCGCCAAGCGAGCTCTTCTTTTGCCTCCTTGCGCTCGCGCCTGTTTTGCTCTTCTGCTTTTTGTTTTTATTTTTTTTATTTTTTTATTTTTTTTTGTTATTAAGCACCAACATCCGACGCCTAGCTGCAATTCACGCTGGTCTTTTGTTTTTTGAAATATAGTTTTTACTTTATTGGTAACAGATAATTTGCGATTAGCTCATTAATATTTTGAAATAATTAAAAGTTGGTCGAAATTGTTGCAAGTAGCATTGAGAAAAATGAACGAATTTGGGATAAATAAAGAAAAGATTCATAATGCTGGACTGGTAGGATCCTCGAGGCGGCGGCAGATCGAGAGCAAGTGTGAAAAATCGCTTCACCTTTGTGTGCTCGCGATCGTCCTGTGCTCTCGATTTCTCGAGTATTATTATTCTCTGCGGCATCTCGTTGGTCGTGCCGAGGAAGAAGCGAGATACACAATATATGAATGGCCGCGCTCGAGCTAATGCATCGCACAATAGATCAATTACATGCATTAGCGGGCTCAGAAATCATCCGTGCGATTCTCTTTTTCTCTCCCGGCTCAGAGAAAGATATTGATATCGCCGCCGATGGAGGGAGAAGGAAAGGGAGAGAAGAAGAGGCGCTTGCGTTCTCTCTCTCTCTCTCTCTCTCTCTCTCTCTCTCTCTCTCTCTCTCTCTCTCTCTCTCTCTCTCTCTCTCTCTCTCTCTCTCTCTCTCTCTCTTCCGATGAATGGGGAATCCTATAAATTATGACCACGATCGCTCTTCTTGTGCGAGAGAGAGAGAGAGAGAGGTCTCTCTCTCTCTCTCGCACGCCGAAAGTCTTGACCTAGGTTCGCGCCACGTCAAGCCTTCTCACTGCAATATATTTTAGCACGAATCTGAGCCACCAGGACAAACCGAAATTGATGAGTTGAATGGAATTTTTCGGCAAGTTTCAATGTTTTAATACAATTTATACATTTTATTATCAAAGTTAAGTTTTATTATATTTTTTCCAATAATGCCCTCAATTTGTTGGTTAAGTAATTTTCTTTTTAGATTATTCATGCCTTTATTAATACTTAATAAGAAAGAGACTATTTTTGATTCTAATTTATTAAGCTATCTCGTTTGAATTAACATATTTTGTTAATCGTATATGATAGATTCTATTCTAGAATCAATTAAAATATGCGTCTATAAGCGCACTATAAATTATTATTAAGCACTCATTGTTTATAAAAATATAGCGCATAAATATAAGATTAGGAGAGCTTGTTGGCCGTCTGAGATAAGGTTGCACAATGTAATACCTTGATGCAGAAAGTCTCGGCTGCGTGCTCGCGCTTGCAAATCCTGGAAAAAACGATTGTCCTTAATACCAAAGATACGGGCATTGCGTTATTTACCACAAAGCGATTACTTGGCATCATAATAAAGTAGCCAATAAGAACGCTACACTTAATTGTCCGATAAATAACATACTAATACTTTGCGCAAGCGCAGACTCCAGCGACTCACCTCTCTGAATCATCTCGGAAGCATCTTTACTCACGAAAAAAGCTCGTATCATATATACAAAAGGTGACTCGCTCGAAAGAAAGAGATTAAAGAAGAGAAGGAGAGCTATGCCGCAGCGAAAGATTCCTCAAATACACTCTATCACTCACACGTAAAACACAGGTTTCTCAAAGGGATTGTGCTTTCACGACTCTCTCTCTCTCTCTCTTTCCTTCCTTTTTCGGGGCCGTTTAAGCCCGTGAGCGCGTCACGTTACCGGCCGCCTTGTCGACACGTCAACTCGCATGACTCGGAGCAACCCTTCGTCTCTAAGAAAAAAGATAGCTAGGGGAAAGGGTATATACACACATCGGGCCCCGCATTAGTGCACCTACGTGACTGAGCGGTTTACCGCAGCTTGCCTTAGGGGCCATTGACATACTTTGATGACACGTCGACGTCCAAGCGTGTGTGCGCGTGTGTGTGTGTGTATTACGTTTCGTTGGGCGCTTGCGTTGCGGTTTTCGGCACTATACTGCACCGCCTGCGATTATTTGTGGTTTATCTAGAGGGGATGCGCATTTATTTGTAGGTGAGCGTCGAGACTTGCATGTAATCAATTATGGAGTAGGCGGTTCAAAGAATTAGCGGGCAAACTGCTTAAATTAATGTTAAAGTAAATGCTGAATGTATACTTGTTTTACTAAAGAAATAATTTTTCTATTTATAATGGAAACAAAAAAATAAAAAGTACTTTATTATTAAACTAATATTAGCTTGTTAAAATAGGTAGTAACAAATATTTTATATAAACACAGTCATTCACCACGTAGGTAATATAACTGTAGATATAATATAAAAATTGTCCGACAAATAACCTACAATACAAGCTGTAAAAACTAAAATAAAACAATAATACAATATTAACTGATGCAAAGATACTATGTCCATTTGAAAGAAGCCGAGAGCGGAAACTGTCAAAGAAAGAAGTATAGTCAGAATATGAAAACCGCAAAAGAACGTGCTTCCGTCGAAAATCGCCCCGGTTTTGCACATACCTACTGAATTTGTTTCGTCGGTGATATCTCGATAATTCTTTTCGGTTGTTAAATTACAGGAAGTGCACCGATGCGCCTCGATGAATGCGAATTTACGGAAATGAAAATGGCCCAAGTCTCTGAGGTCAGAACGCACATGCACCCCGTCGTGTGACTAATTGAATTGACCTCGAGCAGGCCCCATGCATTGCAATGCGATTTCTCGATTATTCGGCCACCGATTTCGATCTCAGACCAGCGTGCTTCATTTTGAGCACGATCGGTACCAATTCTTGCAATATCATTATAGTTGCATATATAAGCAAATAAGTAAATCCGCTGCGAAGTAAAGTATTAAAGAAACGATTCTATTGAAACAATTGTTTATATCTTAACAATGCATAGACCTTAATTTGTAATTTATTTCGTTAGATCGAAACAACAATAGAAAACCTCGAAGTAAACTTGATTGATTCGAAACTCAGACACACACTAACTCGCAAAGGGCTCAATAATGCAAAGCAAAATCAGTGGTAGAAAGTTCTCTATCACAGCCATATGCAAACACACACACACACACACACACACACACACATGCGCACACATACACAGAGAGAGAGAGAGAGAGAGAGAGAGAGAGAGAGAGAGAAAGAGATACATTGAGCTAGCTTGCTTGCTCTCTTAACGTTGATTATGATTGCATGTCTGCGAAATTGCACCTCGCGCTAGCTCGCACGTGAGCTTGTGCGCATTTTGCAGGCTCGCATGACTTGGCGAGTTTCCGAACAATCGTAACTAGCTTTCGGTAGGTTGCCTTCCGGGTGGATGTGGGCCTCTCTCTCTCTCTCTCTCTCTCTCTTTCTATCTCCCTCTGTTCCCTCTCTCTTGCGCTGCTACAGTGAGCGCGCGCGCGCGCGCCTCGTGTGTCTTCCCACGTCAGAGTGACAGACAGGCCGAGGCAGGCGGCTGCCTGACGGACAGACAGGCGGACGAGACGAGTCGACTCGACTCACCGGTAGCCTCGTATTTTATTCAGATCCGACGACCAAGCAATTACCGAACCTAACCTGCCCTCCTCTTTCCAGTGTTTTCGCTCTCTATCCTGTACAAGTATCGCAGCGAAACTAAGTCTCGCTCTGTTGTTGTTCTGGCTATATGTAGGTATACGCGTGCGAGCAGAGCCGAGAGCCAGTACTACAGATAATTCGATCGTAATGGATAATTAGCCTCCAATTGGCCTTCGTTGTGTGCGCCGATGCCGCGAGGATGATGAGCCCAAGCACCAGTGCGTAGCCGACTCGACTTCCGCAATCTTATTTCAATCCAAGCGAGCGCATCGCGCAACAAGCTCGATGCTCTCCACTGCTCGCGGCCTCTGCGCTCGCTCCTTCTCCTCCTCCTTTTTTTCTTCCTCTTCTTCTTCTTCTTCTTCTTCTTCTTCTTCTTTTACGTCCTTCTTTTGTGCATTCGACGTCTTCGCGTAATTATTTATTGCGCTAATAGGATTTCAGAGAGGTTTTTTGCCTCGACCAATCTTATTTTTGTTGTGAGCGCGACTGAATTATGGAGTGATTACAGTAGGAAAAATGTCTTAAAGATTCATGGGAATTTCATTATGAGAAGAGGATATCGTGCGCATATAGAAATAGCTTGTGTGTGCCGTCATTGAAATATCGCAGATAATTTTCTTTCGTTAACGGATTCGCGCGCTTCTTATCCTCTAGCCACTTTGTAAACAGAAATCGAGCTTTTTCATTGCTGTAATCCTTTTTCGAAGATAAGATAAGTTTATACCTTGTATAAATTATGAACTATAATATTTTGCTAACTAAATGGAAGAAACTTGTAAAATTGATAGTATTTTGAAAAAATTGAATTTTTCGGATTTAAGTAGAAACGGACAGGCTGGACAGACACCTTTTGGACGTCGATTATTTTTCATATACCTATACTGTAATCTGTTTGAATAATAAGAAAATCGTTTTAATGATTATCACTGTAGTATAAATGTGTAAAAAAGCCAGTACGTTCAATCAAGCTGAATAGATCCTTTTATTCAGTCTAATTTCAAACAAGTGTCTTCTACGAAGTCTTGTCAGCACACGCACTCGACTGAAGGCCGAACAATGGTCCTTTCATATTTCTCGCGCGTGAGAAATTAATTCCAGCGACGTATCATCAGAGAGCTCTTTTTTCCAGCATGTGTCTAATAATATCGAGGCAAGCACAATAAGCTAACGTACGAAAATCCATTGGCCTTCTCCCTTTCCAGCTCTATTACTTTTTTAATTCCTCGTACCTTCGTCTCGCTGCCATCTCACGGGCACGGTGCGCATTCTTCTATTTCATTGTCGAGAAAACCAATTTCCTGGTACCTAAATTACGCGAGCTCGCGCCGCCGACGAAAAAGCCCCGCCGCCGGTAATATCGCAAGTTTGCTCTGTGCCGGCGGAAAAGCGCCAAGAGAGGAGAGAGGAGAAAAGGTATGCGCGGCTCAAGCTATGTCGAGCCAGAAAGAGAGTGGGTAAAAGTACTATGAGGGCAAAAACGTTAATTTGAAAACGTCACAGTTTAATTTAAAATCACGCAAGTGGCAGATAGGTTAAAGAAAATTTCTTATCCTTTCGTAATTTTTTTAAAAACTTTTTCAATTTTTTTCTTCTTTCTATTGTGACGTATTTTCTTCTCTATTTTCTGCAACAGCTTTTGTGCTTATTAATTAGGTTATTTTCTTCGTTACAATTATAATCTGTCATTTTTGAATAACGAAAAATAAATATCTACGAGATTATGCAATAATTGGCACAAAGTAATGCAAAATCTTTTTAAAAGGACAATTGTCCTTGGCCCATGGTTCTCTCAGATATGTTTATACATACTAGCCGTAAGATAGGCTCGAGAACGCAACGAACACATGCTATTCATTTATCATACAAGTTTATTTTGTTTTACCGAGAAAACATGTAAATTAAATTGTATCTGATAGGAATATATGGTCTTTAATTTTTCTATTTCATCTGCAATTAATAATTAGATCCAAAGTTACAGCCTTGACAAAGCATAAAGCAAATACGAAAATTTTTGTATTTCATCATCAGCACTAAGATTATAATGAAAACATCATTATTTATTTACCTCAGATCGTTATAAACTCATAAATAGCGCATTAACAGTGGCTCTATCAACGAACTGATCAAAGTAAACAACTTGCCAGAATAAGATAACAGCACGAAGCTTTTCTACTATTAATACCGCCAATTTTTCCACTCTGAATAGCGGCTTCTCCATAAGCATAAATAAAGGCAGCGGGAAAAAGGCTCGGGTAGGTCATACGCACGTATATACATACATGTACATATATACTGCAGACGACTCAGTCCGTGTCCTTAGGCTTGTTCGTTGTGTTGTGCGGAGCGCGCGGGGGAGGGAAAGAACTCGAGAAGATCTCATCTCTCGCGTGTGTGCAGCCTCTCTCGCGCTCGGACCACTCAAGCGGCAAACCAGTTTTCATATTTTTCGCGAGCCACGATAAATTTGCAACGAAATACGCGAAAGATACACGAGAGCCCGGCGATGGCGCGAAACACGCGCCGCCAGCTGAGTATATGATGCGCCAGAGAAAGACTCACGGATAGATTACCGAGCCGATTCGAACGTGTAACTAAGCGGTCAAGAGACATTCAAACACATTGGCTACTGCACGTGCTGCTTTCTAGCACCTCTACCAGAGATACTCCTTTTTTCTTTCATTTTTTGCTTTTTCTTTGGAATATATATATATATATATATCTAATTTAATTATTGCTATTATCATTATTTCATATAAACTAATATTTTTCTTTTTTTCTTTTTCAGGTAAGTTAAAATAATGATTCACTTTGCTCCATATTCACTAGCTGTGGGTAAGTCCATTCCAATTATTTGTAGAACTGCGATTGTTTCAGTGTAGCATAGGACAAATTTTCCAAACAAATAAAAATAAATAGCCACTAGGAAAGAAGAGCAATAGTAGCAATTTCAAGGGAAAAAATTTGCTTTATCGGGGCAAAAATTCACAAACAACAACATTACGGCGTAAGAAAAACATAATAACACGTGTAAGATCATTCATGTAGGGGGTGTTACACGCAGTCGCGTGTATATATACACACATAGACGCTTTTGGGCAAACACGTGAATAGATATGAGAGAGCACAATGAAAATACAAGGGGGTTGGCGGTCGTAGCATGGTATTCTTGTTCAATCGGGGGCGGTTTCCCGTCGGAAGCGAAAGCTTCGTATATATAGGCAGTGTGCCCCCCTCCGCGCTCCACCATCGCCACGCTGCTCTATTTCGTCACGCTGGGGAGAGTTTCGTAACGATTCTACGCGACGCTGTTGTTGTTCTGCTCCTTCCTTCCCAAAATGAAATGCTCTATAATCACAAGAACTATATAGGCCTTGAACATATTTTTCGTTTTTTTTTTGCATTCAATTTGATCAATATCTGAAAGAACATTTTTTTTAACAAAATGGCAAATAAAGTAGAATATTTGAAGATTCTTTGGTCAGTAGAAACAAAAAGATGAATTGAAAAAAGTATTGAGAGCTCATCCATCCGCAGAGATGAGAGTAAAAAGCAAAAGCAAACAAACGAACAACAAAAAGCTCGGTTCGATGCTTGCTAGCTTGGTTGACTCTTGATCAAACATGGCAGATTTTTAATTCAATTTTACGAATGCATCGCAATTACTTCGGAAATCGCTAGTAGCTACATAGATAGAGGCGATAGGTCAGACAACACACAATACGCGCAGGCATTCCGATATTTACGCGCTCGCGGCTATATCTCTGGCGAAATCGCGCGCAGCGATCATTTAATCGGCCGTGCATCAAACAATCGCCGTGTATGTATGTACACAACGAAATATCGGCGGCCCGCGACCAACGTCCGCTCGTCTTCCGCAGAGACAAATAGCCCGACACGGCCCGATGAGCATTTGATTGTCCGTGCTATTATGAGTGACGTTTTCGCAATGCCGCTCTCTCTCTCTCTCTCTCCCTCTCTCCCTCTCTCTAATGCTTTCTGCCGGTTCTTCTCTGTACATAGCTTTGTCTCTATATATCGCTCCCATTTCTCTCGCGCTGGCCATTCGACCATCGGAATTCAGCGACATCTAACTCTCTGGGTCTAATAGTAATTTTGCTTTTGTTCATCAAGCACTGACGCATTTTCATTTGCTGAATTAATTGCAACCTGAGGTTTAGAATTAAAAATAACGAGTTTGGATTAAAAAATAATACGCAATATAAGATAGATTGGTAAGCTGAATTATTGTGCTAAATGTAATTATTTATAGAATTAGCATTATTTTCATACAACTTGGTAGATTTCTCAAAAAAATTTGTAGAGACTAACGAATAAGATTTAGAGAAGAATGTTATGCACGTAGAGAACTTTGTAAGAGTACTAACGATGATTCAGAGATATTTATGGAGTGCAGATAGAATCATAGCGCCAGCGAAGTCGAGTTGAATTAAATGACGTCACTTTTGATATAATACGTTATATTTCTTACTTTTTTCTTTAGGTTTTGAGATTTTATTTAAAAAAAAATAAAATTAAAGTTTGAAAAAAATTATTGTTACCGAAAAGGTAAAAGGTAAATTAAAGTTAGAGTACGGTTGACTTTATTTTATTTATTAACAAATTTCAAAACACAAGGTGATTATTCTTAAAGTTTTTTTTGTTTAATCACGTGAGGTATTAATTTATAAAGTAAATTTGATAAATTAATGTAGATTTATAAACTGCTAGCTTTTATTGTTTATATATTAATTTTCGATTGGATAGAGAATATCTAAATAACGATTTGGAGTAAATAAAAAAGTTTGAAGATTTTATCCGATACTTTCTTTAACAAAGAATATTTAATACTTGGGATATGTACTTTTAGTCACTTAGGTTTGCATTACATATAAATTAATGGATTTAAAATGTTTGATTTGAAATATTATTTGCTAGGTAGAAACAGTCGCGCAGTTTGTTGTGAATAAAAAGTTATTAGTACGCTTTATTGTAAGTAGTAGTACTTAAAAAATGCATCATAAAAATAATCAAAGATATTCAATAACAGTGATTCTAAGGTCTTTGACCGTTTAGCGATTTCTCATTTGCATACTTTGTTGTTATTCTTATGGTAAAATAATAATTAGTAAAATTATGAAAATTGCTTATAAATTGAATATCTGAGGTTTGAGCGAGGCCATTAACGTGGACTCGCTCCTTTCCTTTCTGGTGAAGCCCTCGCGCGATCGCTCATTCGCGCTTGCGCGCTTGCAAAAGAAGCGGACTTCCTTTATCGACGTTTTGATACAAAATGGCTGCTCGCTCGACAGGGAGTCGCCGCGTAATCTCTCCCGATTCAAATTAACACACGCAGCGTGCGCCCGGCAGGGGGCACCCTCGCGAGCTTTCATTCCAATGTTTGTGTCTCTACACAGACGTATCTCTCTCTCTGTGTGTATGTGTGTGTCGTGTGGAGGAATATACACCGCGGCGACGCGCGCACAAGGAGATAATATCGCCCATATATATACCCTTTACCTTTTTCTCTATTTTTCGAGCGTGTCATTATATTTTTTCTCGCTTCGTTCTTTCTTTCTCTCTCTCTCTCTCTCGCTAGCTTCTTTTTGCTGCCGGCTGCTGCTACTCTATCTGGAGGGCAGAGTGCGCTTTCGCGTCTAATGGAAATCGATGCGCAAAAGCGCGCTCGAAAGCTTCCAATACAAATTGACAATCTTCGGATGCTCCCCGGGCTCGAATTCGATTATCAAGCTGCGCGCTCGGGGATTTTGTAAAAACCCTTTGGATCGATCTTCCCTGAGTTCGTCGCTGTAAACATTTGCCCGTGGATTTTAATTACGCCGATAAATCCAGATGAGCATTTTTTAATCAAATCTAATTTGCAGACTCGTTGAAATAAACATCGGCCAATGTTTAACTCTGAATGATCGATAATTTACTCCTTTTATTAAAGCCATAAATTATTGCGAGAGAGAGAGAGAGCATTTTATTGCATTAACTATAACTGTACTCGCGCTTGTTCTTGTTTACTTTTTCTTCTTCACTTATTAAGCAAAATACGTAATTAACAGTGCGAGCTTATTTACAATGTAAGCCTTTTTATTTATATAAAGTGAAATAAAAAGCAAAATTAAATTATCAATTTAATAAAATTGTTCTCTCGCCTAGGCATAAAATAATCAACTATCCTCCGAGTACTTTGAATCGCTCGAATTTTCCGCTAGCTAACAAGCCGATAAAAAATAGAGCGATCATTCTTGACAAGGACACGCGTTGCAGTATGAGAGCAGCCGAAACGCACGCATATCCGGCCAAAGAGACTAAAAAAACAAGACTAAGCGATGGACGCGCGCGAGGAATGACTCGGCTCATTTATGCATCCCGCGCTCTCTCGCCCTTGACGGCTGGCTGCTCGAGATGGACAAATTGATATTGCGCTGCGCGCTCTCGGCTTCTCCTCCTCCTCCTCCTCCTCCTCCTCCTCCACCTCCTGCTCCACCTCCTCCACCTCCTCCTGCTGCTGCTGCTGTTGCTTTGCAATCGAGTTATCAGACCGCGAGACGTTATCGCCCAAAGACATCCGAGCTTGTTTCTCCTTGCGCTCGCCCTCGGATTACACCGAGTACGAGTACGCATAAGAAACGCGTATTATACGTAACATAGTTTTCTGCTGCTGCTGCTGCTGCTGCT
>JAPYZA010009231.1:0-15267 GCA_030522685.1 Eupelmus azureus | reverse complement strand
TCAGCTGTAAGTCCAATTCTACTTATCATAGTGTTTCATACAGATTACGTAGAAACTGGAATAATCTCCAAATTGATTTAACTCAATATGACTCTATGTTTAAGTTAAAAAGATTTCTACGAACAGTTGTACTTGAATTCTATAGTAGCGTTAATTAGCGTTTTACCTTGTAAATGTATAAGTTAAAAAGATTTCTACGAACAGTTGTACTTGAATTTTATAGTAGCGTTAATTAGCGTTTCACCTTGTAATACACTTTTGTTTTTTTCTTATGTTTAACAACTGTAAGGGGTAACTCCCGTTGATTAAAATAAAATAAAATAAAATAAAATAAAATAAAATAAAATAAAATATGGAACTACAAAAAAATCACAAAAAATATGCAGAACAAGTCATGTCTATAGTGGCTAGATCCTGGTGCGACTCCCCATACGGTGGACTGATGGATTTCTTATACGACCAATAAAGTCAAACTAGATTTTCATCCTTGTGAATGGTGAAAATTAACGTCCTGTGTAAAGGATAGATGAGACCTGCAAATTAAAAAAGGATCCACAAGAAAGCTAAACTGCAAGAAGGACGACGAAAAGAAGACCAAGGAAAACGCTAGGAGAAAAAGATGAAATTTCTTTTAGAAATCAAGAGGAAGTAAACGCTGATGAAGAAGGAAATATGAAAATGATGGAGTAAAAGAAGAAGAAAGAGAAGTAGAGGAGTGAGAGAAAAGATTGATTATTGCACTGAAAGACCTCTTGAATCATTGCACTCGTTTACCTAAAGATCAAGATGAAAAGAGGAAAAAATAAAACGGGACAACCTTCAGGTCTGACTTCGCACGAAACCAAGATCTCAAAGATAGAAGGCATAAATTCTCCTTGAAATATTCGACAAACGGAAGTAAGGTAACTTATTTCCGTTTTATCAAGAAACTTTCTCCTGGTAAATGAAAGATCCACTGGGGAAAGAGAGGAAAAGATGGGCAGACATGAGAGGAACAACAGCGGACTTAACAAAGAAAACGAAAAAGAGACAGATAATCTCTACGATATAATCGTTCGAATTATCCGTGATTTCATAGGCTCAATGAAAATTGTATCTATTACTAACGTTGTTTGATACTTAATTTTAGTTAACTGTACGAAACGGTCAACTTGAACGATTTTTTCGTAACGGAAGTAAATACGATAAGAAAAGAAAAGAATAGAAGAGAGAGGCAATAGGTAGAAAAGTGTATTAATTAATGCAACGTAATTAAGCTCACATTGTGCGCGAGTTAAGTAATATCAAAGTAGAGTAAAATTTATTTTATTTATTTATTCTTAATCCTTTTCATTTAAGCTGGCAAAATGCAGTCATCTGATCGCGGCTTCAGGAGGGTGCAGACGCAGCGAGAAAAAACAGAGTAAAAGAAGCTCGCGCAGCAAAATGAATAGTCTGTTGAGCCATACTCCGTCGAACGGTTATGAAATTTTACAGCATCCCGCCTCCAAGATTCTTTTTATCAGCTGAGTGAGAGAGAGAGAGAGAGAGAGAGAGAGAGAGAGAGAGAGAAATTTTATATGAATCTATTTTACATCTTGCGTATAAAAAGGAGGAAAGCTTGTGAGAGCGTCCAATGGTTATATTGAGTTTAAATTTAGTGCGATTTCTGATAAAACCTCCCGCCCCTGTTACCGCGCTACCTAAGACTTGTAATATCCGAAAATATTTTAGAGGTATAATACGATTGTATTTTATGGGTTTATGGACATGAACGAAAGTGCCCTAGCGAAAATTTGTTCTTTGAATTCCTTTAATGGGATCCCATAGTCCTATTATTATCGACTGTACAGATTAAACAGTTTTTTGACTATTAAAAAAATTGATTGTATTATAAGCAGTTCTCAGAAAATTTTTAGATTTTTAATTGATGAGACAATTCAATTAAAGGATATTGTTAGATGCTTCGAACTATTTGCAGAGAGAAAGAGTATACAGTTACAGAGAGCAACAATGCCTTATTATCGCAACACATTTTTTTCAACAACCAAAAAACTTTAATCTATATAGTCAGTAATAGTAGAACCAGTTTAACTAAATTCACATCAGCCATTTGATAAAAATATATATTTTACGCAAATTAAATCCTGTCAAATGAAACGTTTTGAATTAAAAATATATTATAAATATTTTTATACGTATAAATTGCTTAATAAATTTAGATATTTTACTAAATAAATTAAACTTAATGAATTTACGGAATCCAAAAACTATGTCAAAAACATTAACTAAATCAGTTCGGAATTTTCTTTGTCTGCTGACATAATTCATGTTTCAGAAATGTTCCATTAATTTTTGAATAACGGACAATTTCAACCTCTAGTAAAACATACGATTTTAGAAAAAAAATTTTCCATCTGATCTAAATAATGTTTATATTATAAATTTTGGGTTCACGTGCACCCTTTTTAAGAGAAAAACTAATCGATATCCTGCAAAGAATAAACAGTTAGATACAACTTTGGATAGGTAAGTTAGATCTTGATGTTAATGCATACTTAATATCATACACATTATTTAGAAAACTCGAGAGATTCTTAGAATATTTATGATTAATTCGTTATGTTACAAAGTCAATGAGAATTATGTAAGAATGAATAACCATATTGTAAAAATGTTTAAAGAAGTTTAACGTTTAACATTAATCGCTTTTAGTTAGTATTGGGACCGTAATTTACAACTTATAAAAATTGCGTCACTGCAAGTTTGACGATTATAAAAATGTTTTTTTTTCAAACTAAAATTCATAAAATTATGAATAAAGTAGTTGAATTATTTAAACAAAAAAGTTACCCTATCAACTATTATTAGAAATGTCAAGAAGGGAGATTCTTAAAAAAAAAGTTTTCTTAATGAGGAAGCCAAGTCAAAAATAACATAAAAAAACTCTGAATAAAAATACTTAATTTTCCCAGACTGTAGAAAGTGTCCTCAAAGTATATCCATTCGAGCTGACTGTCTCATTTTAATCGTTCAGCAATCCAGCAAAATAAGGATTAACTTCACAACCAGATTTTACAGCAGTAGCGAGTAAAAGCGGATGGTAAAAGGCAGCTCATGTAATATCTTTGTGATATTAAACCATGATCCCGTCCAAGCCAAGAGGAGGAATATTTCACGCTCGTTACGGAAAATAATTAGTGACGCTGTACGGAGGCAAACTGGCAGGCGGCATCAGTTCCCGACGTTGAGGCGCCGCCACCTTCTCCAGCCCCTTTTTCGTTCGCGTATATCAACGCCCGTCGACAGTTTACGAGTGTGTGTGTGTGTGCGTGTAGGTGTGTGTTGTATCATACAACTTATAAGCGTATAAGTCTTGTCGCTTACGAGATGGAGATGTAGTAAAGTGGTTTACACATTTTTGTGTTAGTGCCTCATCTTTGGTGGTTTCTTTCGTAATAGCGGCAACTGATGTTGCTAATATATGACGTTATACTCGAATATATGTTTTAGTAAACAACCTTAAAAGAGTATCTATATACCCAACCAGTGAATCGTAAAATCATGTTGGAAAAAAGTGTATTTATTTATATAAGATGAATTTATTTTAATAGACAAGAAAAATGATTTTTCGTGTGTTTTACCGATTTGGACATTAACTACTTACACAAATTGAAATAAATTAAATTAAATCTGTCGATAGAATTATTAATCAAGAATAATGAACTTGATTTTACAAAAAGTTAGCTGTATCTAAATAATCACAGAAAAATAAAATTTATAAATGGTGAACTTTTAACTATAAAATGTCTAGTAGTGCATTATGCAGCAAGGGAGTAAAGTCGTATATTATTCCCAAGAGTGGTTTGCTGCTCGCTTCGCTCGGGCAGTAATCACCTGAGAGAATAATCGACTTTACTCCCGAGGTGCATATAATACTTTATTACCTTTAATGTGTCCACTTATTTGTTTTGAAATGCGCGCGACCTTTTATCAATAATTTTTTTTTCTTTAATGGCCCATTATTTTTTCGATATTTTTTGATTATTTTCACTTTACCTCCGCAGATTCCATATGTTCTTTGATAAATTATATTAGTATTCAAAAGGATCAACACATTCTCTTACAAAGACACATATAACAAAGAGAAATTTTGAAAAACTCTGGATGAAAATTAGCATTCATGAAAGCATAAAAACTTGTATTATAAAAGGAGCAGAGAAGCTGGAGGTTTGAGAAAAAAAGGGCAGAAGTTCATCTAAAGTGTATGCGCAGGCTGGTTTGTAGGTATGGGTGCGCAAAACAATTTGCCGTGGCCCTGCATGCGAAGCGCGTTCCCTCATCTACAGGACTCGCGTGCGCGATGGAAAGCGCGAGCGAGAGAGCAATGTATAAGGTAAATGGGTTGTGGTGCGGGCAGCCGCTTATATTGGCGTGCGTGAAGGGAGGATGGGCGTTAGACGTAAAACGTTTACGAGCTACGACGCCTGGCCGCGTTTCCGCTAAGCGAGCGAGCGCGTTATACTGCTTTGAATTAAGCCAGCGGCCGGTTTCATCGATTAATTCATCACGTCTCTCTCCTTTGCTGCCACACGTGCGTCGGCCACTCCAGAACCTTATCCGGGATGTCAGCGTTTAAGGGAGCAGTTTTAGTACCGTCCATCATATTCGCCGTGGATACGCGCACTCACGCTGAAGCTCGTATTTAAAATAGCTGGCCACCAGGCCACGTGCCATGCATTTTGTAACCAAGCATACAATAGCTATACATATACTAACTAACAGAAGGCGACAGGGACTTGAGTCATCTGGAGTAACAGAAGAATGTGGATAGGTACACATTTTTTTTATAACTATGTTCATACAACTTTCTTCTGATTTATAATATCAAAGTTCTCACATTGAGACATGTAATTGATATATACTAATAAAACAAAGTTTATTATTAGTAAGTTTATTTATACTATGTAAAACGGACAAAAAATAATAAAATAATCGTAAAAATTACTTTTGAGCCGCCTTCTAAAGTAAAAAATTGAAAAATGAATTTTTCTTAATCAAAATCAGTTCAGTAATTATGAAGATACTACTTTCTACCTCCCTCCCCTTTTTTCTCCACACAGGCACACACTCACTGATACTATTAACTTTTTAAGAAAATTTTCTTTATTGTTACTAAGCTTTCTTAGTAAGGTAGTAAAATTTATCCTTTTTAAGTATTTGCATAGATTTTCAAGTATAATCATAGCGAACTTTTTGAGACATGCGAAAAAGATTTTGTAGAAAATGTCAAAAAATGAATCCCGTACAAATGACTACGATCGATGTGGTAATATATACTTAGAGCTCTAATGGATATTTTATATGTAATCAGAAAAGAGCATGAATGATTCTCGTAAATTGATTTGCTCTACCAATTTGATATTCGTGCGTATTTATAATGAAATTACGTATGGGAATAAGTTCAGGCATTGATTAATTTTAAATATTTAAAAAAAAAAATTTAATTTTTTTTTAATATCTCAAATTAATTTATTTTTAATTTTAGATATTAAAAAAATAACATATATACACTCATTAAAATATTCACTTTTTATAACCTTTTATTTTTTCATGAAGTAACAAGATAATAATTTTGCTCTTACACGTTTTGTCATATATTGTTGCTATATCATGAAATAGTAGATTTCATCCTTTGATCTCAAATCAGTGGTATGGTGATAGATATCATAAATGGTGAAGTAGGTGAAATTGCAATCGTAGTTACAACATTAGATGTATTTAAGAGCTTTGGGGTTATATTTCAGAAGATATGTAATACTTTCGACCAGTTTAGAAAAATATTTAAAATTGTAAAAATACTTTTTTTATTAAAAAAAAAAGAATTTGTTCTCAGATTTTTTTAACTTATGTGCACTATTATAATAGTTTTAGATATAATAAACGCCAGTTTTAATTCAAATATTTAACACTTATGAATAACATGCTTGCAGGATCGCACCGCCAGTTAATAAAGTAGTTAATTTGATCTTCTTGCCTCAGTCATCGGGCGAGTAAATACTAGGTATCATCTCATCGTATTTACCTTTGTATGAAGTAAAGCTATATAAAATAGTTTTTATATGTTACGTTGTTTACTTCAAACAGAAGCTTTCTATTCAATAAATATTTATAATTCAATTGATAATATCCATTACGCATTTACCATTATCCCATTTATCTTTCACTCGCATAAACGAAGCCTTGAACAAATTCAGTTAAACCCGTTATTTCATATAAAATATAATGCATATTTATCCACTCTAACGGCCGATATATTCGTTGCTAATCCTGCTTTCCGGAGCTTGATAAAAATTCATGAATTTCTAGTTATAAAATTTCTGACTGCTGGCTGACGAGGAGCGCGGTCTTGTATATAGATATAGGCAGCAGGTAAGTATGCGAGAATCGCTATGCTGCACGACTATGCATTTGCGAGATGCACGCGCCCCAGCATAATGCTCCTCGCACGCGCTCCTTTTGCTCTCTCGATGGTTGGGCGTGAAACCGACTGAAACTGCCATTAATAACTTTAAACGAGCGCTTGCAGCAAGAGAGAGCTTCGCGCGCAAGTTTCAATGGAATTAATGCACGCGCACATCAACCATACGCATGCAAAAGATTCATCCACATACAATGCTCCTGCCTCAGAATGACACTATGGATCCGAATCATCTTTTTAGCAAACTTTGCTGATTCCTCAGCCCTCTTATTTATTCTATTCCTTATATTCAAACCAACTAAAACGTCATTTTCACCAAGGCTTTCCATAAATTTCTCACATCTCATATTGACATCTTCTTGCGAAGCCTTATAAACATGAACTTTTAGACTATAGGCAATCGCATCTATTATAGAGTCCACGAAATCGACGTTGAAAGCGACGTCTTGCCGCGAGTATCGTTTCAGAAGTTTTTCCATTTAGAACAACGACGATTCGTCCCGGCCAAATGTCAGCTCGCACACCTAGGCAAGGCCCGCATCACAGAAAATCGAAGGTGTGTGTATATGTAGGTATCTGTGCAAATGGTACTCGAAATCGGATCGCGTACCAGCGGAATTCGTTGGGACGCTAAATCTGCTCGTAAAATTCGGAACGATACATTTTTTAGTGCCTAGATTTTTAGCAGATTACGATTTTTTTACGCACGCGCGCGTCCACCAATGCTTCATGTTGCTGTGTATGTATGCGAATCAGAGTTTTTCCGCTCGCGCACGTCACACACTAGAGCGCAAACTTTACGCGTTTTATTTCGCGTACGGGAGGAATGTCGCGCGTTCGTTTGCTCCTCTGAGCTTTTTTATTATTTGTTTTGCCCGAGCGTATAACGCAACTTGACGAAAAAGTAATTAAGTTTTCTCGTTGATGTGTAAAATTGGAACGACGATTTAGTCATCAGGTTTTAAATGTTTGCTAGAGGGGTGTAAAAGGAGAGAAAATTGTTACTGAACTTAATAGAAAAATTTTCATTTATTGAAAATAATTTTGTTTGCTTACATCTATATCAGTTAATAATGAAAAGACATCAATCATATGCTTATTTAATTCATGCATGGATGATCTATTATTATTCAATAAAAAATTTACAATGTTTTAAAATTATATAAAATACTGACTTTGATCCAAAAGACTTATAATAATTAATCAAGTTAGATAGCGAGTTCAGTGTTCTGAAGACGATTTGAAAATTCGAATAACCGAATCTTGTATATAAGATAAAATATTAAAATCACCTCTTTCATGCTACGTGCAAAGTACATGGACTTAATAATTTGAAGAAGTTTGATTTAACAAATGTTTGCTATACTAAGAGAAAGTTTAATATTAAAAAACTTTTGATAAAATTTTAGATGAAGACTACTATACAAAATTAATGTTTAATTATATTTTTAATTATTACAAAATAATAATTAATAAAAATTTATTAATTTATTATGAAGGATGAAAATGCGAATATTAATAAATTTCAAAATTCATTTTTATCTAAAATTTTCTTTGTTTGCACCCTACCTATATATACACATTGACTTTTTAAATTATTGCTAATAAATAATTTGTTTACGTTCACTTACATTCATAATTATAATTTTAAAAATCCTTCAAAAAAATGTAGCTGTCACCAAGAATAACGACCTAAATTCTCGGCTTAAAAACGTTCGTTGTAATAAATTCGCCCTTTTCTCTCAGCCGCGCTTTTGACGTATTAAAGCTACCACTTTCATTAAACAGATAGCATAAAATTAAGTGCATTTGTTCGAGAAATTAAACAAACGTACGCAGGCGCTAGTAGACAAGTGGATCCGGGTATGATAATTGAAGATATGAATTCACCTCACGTTCTTTCGTGTAATCCGCCGGGGTGCAATTAAGTTAAGACAATATCCTTCGGGTCTTCGACGTAAGTAAGAACTGAAACGTGGCGCGTTCATCTCCCCTCCATCTTCCAATGATAACAAGTGCCGTTATTGTTTCTAAACTAAATAAAAAATAGTAGAAAAAATTTATAAACAAAAAGAGCCAAAGTGAAGTGGAATAAAAAGACGAAGAAGACGAAGCTCAGACTGTAGCCACTCCCTTAGAGCTCGCTCACAATCAGTGTTTAATCTGTTGGGGAAAAGAGAAAGAGAAGAAGAGCTAATCCGTCTGCGCGCAGCCCTTTTCTTAGACCGTCTCCCGCTTGCTCACGCTCCACCGGGATAATCAGTCTTATAATCAGCTAAGGTCCAAAGCGCGTATCTTCTAATCTGATTTACGATGTTCAACGTCGCTTGGAATTAGAAAAGTTAAAGTTTTCAGGAGTGCTGCATTCCGAAGATTAAATACGCGTCCTCAAGATCGGTGGACCCCGTATTTTGGATGCTCTCTCTCTCTCTCAATACATATGTGTGTGTGTGCGCGTGTTTTGTGATTATGGGTGCAGTTGGTGAATGCAAGCGGGCTTGCATGTATTTGCTAGTGTCATCGAATTTGTTTTCCAATAATTAAGGCAGCAAACATGCGTTCCTGTACACGCGATCGATTTTCGAGCTTCGCGTGTTATATATTTAGCATTGATTCCTTTTGGGTTTTAATTATTAGCAAATCCATTATGTATTATATGGAAACCCGATTGAATAAATTAAAAAAATATTATTTATCAAGATTTCATCACTTCCTACAAGCTGACAAAATTCATTTTTCATTAAAATGATTAATACTCAAGAGTGTCAGTAATGACATATATAATAATTCAAGATTTTCATATTGATTTTTCTGAATCAATTATATTAATAAAGTTTTTATTCTTCGTATGTGAAAACGATATAGTTTTAACAAATACATTTTAGCAAACAAATTTTCGAATAATTCTCCGGTTGAAAAAATTGTCCTAACTTTAATATTTTAACATTTTTTATATGTTTACATGCAGTTTTTGAAGCTATCTGCTTTTTAAATTTACATAATTACATGATAGTAATTGGATTTAAAAAAATAAAGAGTTATATTTTCGTCTATTTGATGTAGAAGCTCGAAATATATGAATATTAAAAAATATTACCTACGTTCTCATTTTTAAAAATAATTTGATAGTCATATTTTGAATGAGAGGATTATTTAAAAATATATTAAATAAAACTTGTTTCTATTTTAAAAACGTAACAGTTTCATTTGTAACAAAGCTTTTGACTGTCCACATTCGAATAATGAATATCATTCTGTATTCAAAAAATGATATACCAAAACATTAAAACATAAAAATAGTTTTAAATAAATTTTTATTTTTATTAAGTATACACCTCTAGTCTATATATTTAAATTCGAGCACTTTTCGGAATTCGCAATAGAAAACTAATATAACATCAGATCCGTGTTTGTACAGCCTTTAGAATTTCCATGAATTTGTTTGTTTTTTTTTTTCTTTTTTAGGTGACGCCTTTCATGCGACGGATTACGCATTGAAATGCAAAGTCGCGACGGTATTTTCAGCTCGACAGCGCTGGATTTTTCACAAACAACGCTCAGTTGGACTTTGTCCATTGCTCACTGACGCAGACTGTAGCTCTATCCGAAGTACACGCATTTCTTTCTCTCTTTTTTTCTTCATCTCCGCTACCTTCTCTGGCGTTTCACGTGAGTAAGGGAAATTGACTTGCCGATTGTACACAGAGGATCAGGGCTGCATCGACTTGGGTTATTCAGCAGTTTTCCTTAAGCCCAAGATGAATGCCGGGCATCTCTACTTACTGCCGCTTTAAAACGTCTAGTACATCATTCTTAATAAGCTTTTATAAAACTACGTTGAATTTGTGCAGTTAGTAAAATGACGACCACAAATAAATGAAACGGGAGGGATGTTTCTTTAATGGTTAACAATAGTTAGAAGGCGTACCTTTATTGAAATATTTATTTTTCTCTGGAAAATGATACTTGCTTTTTTTCTTTTTCAAATATCACATTCGAACCAACTAGGTTAGCTTGCAGCAATTAAAATTAATGTGCACTTCTACTTATGAGATACAATAATATGAAAAATCGGCTTGTCATTCATTTCTAAAGCCAAGATTCTTTTTAAATCAAGTTTATTTGTATTCATAAGTTTTTTTTACAAATCGGTGTATTCGTTTAAAATCGTACTTTATCACTCAGTCAATAATTCGTTTTCTGTTTAAAAGAGAGAGAGAGAGAGAGAGAGAGAGAGAGTGAGAGGAGAGCGAGAGACTTTATGCTTTGCTCAGCAGAGAGTTCGTTGCGCTTCGCGAGCTCACGTCTGCTTCGATAAAATCTAATGTACTTCCGATAAATTTGATCATTTACGTTTCCGCACTGGCGAACTTCCGACGTTACTAACTAGGAAATGGATTTAACAACTTGAAGTGACGACTGATGTCATTGTGGATGGAGTATTTAGCTAAGACTACTGCCAATTTTTCCGTTGTGAATACTACTGGACTGAAAAATCTAAAATTTACTATGTCAAATGTAATAAAATCCATTTCAAAAATTCCATTCGATAATGACCATTAATGTTCCCCAATAGAAAATAAAGATTGAAAGTGGTGACTGCGTTATTCTACCTCATTCAAATTTCTATTTTAAAGTATAGCCGCATCAACAGAAGGATTGGAAAGTACCCCAAACATGGATACTCTACTTTCTTCTAAATTTTACTTATATAATTAATAATTAAATTGTTAGTGCTTGATTGATATTATACAAGAAAAATATGGTCATTCATATATTTTATCTGATTTCATACTTATAAAACGATACATAGGACAGCTTTAAATGATTGATATCCAAGTACCAATAAAAAATTCCTTTAAACGAATAATCGAAGGCTCTCGAGACACTAAACGCAGAGAGTGAGCACGCCAACTCTCTTACATTCGCAATAAGAGTTTATTCTCCTTGTTATCCTTCGCGGAAGGTTGAGAGAGCGAGAGAGAGAGAGAGAGAGAGAGAGAATGGTCGAGGTCTCAAGTGGCTTCACGGCGACTCAAAGTCAGCGGCGGGCATCGTATTTACGTAATTGGCGCAGGCGCACTGGTTGCTAAGAAACGAATCTGCTTTCCTAGAAGCGCCGGCGGCACAACCAGCTCGAAAGATACAGAAGGCTCCTATCCTTGAGTAGAGAAAGAGATCTCCTCCGATCTGCTCCAAGTGCGCAAATCTTCGGCTCCTGTGTGTACCTTGGCGCTAAAGTGGCATCCAAGAAAAAATAAACAGCCCGCAGAAGTAAACCTGCGCACAAGGAGACTCTATTCTCCTCGAGAGCCTCTCGACGCCCTTCCCAGAGATTCTATTTAATATAAGCTCCTGGCTTCTGCGTGCCGCTCTATACACACAGGCGCCAGAAATTTATAATAAATGTGCGCTCACTCCTGATACGTATGATGCATAACGTAAAATGCTCTGCAGGACGAGTTCTTCATTTTGACGTACGCGTGCCAGAGCCGACGAGGGAAGCACGTGACAATTGCGACACGCTTTCATTTCGAAGAATTTCTGTAATGCTTTTTTTTTTGTCTTCTAAGGTTGGACTGAGAATACGAGTAGCGCATGTGGGCCACGCGTGGAAGCTATGTGTAATATGTTTATGAGCATCTGGAGCAAATATTTGCCTGTAATAGGAAGTCTTTTTCAGTCACTTTCGTGCTCTGCTTCCTCCCATCACGTTGTGATTCTCGCTCTCTGATGTGCGAGAAAAACAAAAATAAATATAGTTTTATGGTGATATTAATTTGATCTAGAATCTGGGCTTAGAAAATAAAATCATACTTGTTTATTTTTAGCACATGTTGAAATGATTATTGTTAAAATGATATTTTCGTCATTGTTTTATATATATCTAATTATAAATTGTCAAGGCTTCATTGAATTTATTACGTAATTCCGCTGTTCTACAGATAGGCTTTGAATAATTTTAAAAAATGTGCGAGATTAATACAACAGTTGTCTGTGAAAAATCTGTAAAGCTTGCATTCTCGCAGGCATAATAAATTCGCTTTTAACGAACATGAATGCATTGTTATTGTAATAATCGCTCCTCGTCTGGCCGAAATTTCCCGCGCATTTATCACGGCGGGAAAAAAGCTGCCTCTTTCTAAACACACACTTCCCCCTTTAGCAGGCCACACAAAGCTCACTAGCGCCAGAAGCTCCGAATCTACTTCACGCGCACGTTTTTACGCTCGGCGCCTTTTGTGAGCACACGCCGAACGATGAAGTTATAAACGCTCGCCAGAGCAAACGTAACGCTCTATCTATAGAAGCGAATATCGGTTCCGAGTTTTCCCGGAGCTAAGCGCGCGCGCGCGTTTAGAAAAAAAGCTACCGCTGCTCGCCATTGCATGAAAGGCAGAGAGAAAGAAAGAATGAGTCGGACTGAGCCAGAGAGAGAAAGAGAGAAAGAGAGACGACAGTAATTAATGCCAAGCGGCGTTTGCACACGCGGTCGCCTGTGCACACATACCGCATGTTGTCGCGCGCGCCCGCGAGCTCTTTCCGCTTCTCTCGCCTGCTTTAACCCTCCACTTTTTTCACCCGTTTGACTTTATATATGCGACAGCAAGTGCGGGACTAATGCGATGAAAGGGGGCCGAGCAACCGCAGATTGAAGTGAGATCGAGCGAGTCCTTCTGAGCGCCATTTATCTTTTATGATTTTTTTTCCAGAATTTCGGCACTTTTTTCATTTTTTTTTTTTTTTTTTTTTTTTTTTGTTTTTTTTTTTTTTTGGTTTTTTTTTTTTTTTTTTTTTCATTTTTTTTTTTTTTTTTTTTCATGTCTCTTTTGTAGCTTCCGGGAATCGATTATTACTTCTTATAAGCAAAATATTTTTTGCCCCATATGCACAATATTTGACGTGAAGTGATGTTTTTCATCCACTGCTTTCAAATCGAATATAAATTTATAAAATACGTATATTTATTTAAGATACGTAAATACAAAAAAAATTTTAATTTGTTTTAAACATTTCTATTTTTTCCAAATGTTTAGAATAGCCTAGAAAAGTATATCACACACCTAGAAAGAGAAAATAAAGAATGCTCGAGATCGTATGTAAATTGTGGCTCGAGGCAAAGCCGGGGTATTTTCTCTGATCATAGTACATATACAATTTTCTTATCTAGCGAAGACGAAAATATAACATTCTCGAATCAGCGCCTGGAGAGGATGGGATACTTTTGACCTAGAAGGTAAAAACAAATTTTCAGATCTAAAGGTCAAGCGAGTCAAAAATTATTAAGATATCAAAAAATGCCAATTTTTGACCTCAAATATCTCATAGAAAGCTTAATTTTTTAAAAAATGTGAAAGACTACTGAAAAATTAAAGTACATTTTCAAGGTACTGGCTCGTAGAATAGTTTAATTCCAAAAAAAATAAAAATTGGTTCTGGCATGGGCACTGGTTAAGAAGATATTGAGTTACTTTATACCGTAATAAGAAATTTTTTGGTTTAAAAAAATAAAATTACTAAATTACACGCAAAATTTAGAAAACCTGCAAATTTCATACTCTAGCGAAAATGTCAACTTTACACCCCTGGTACTAAACTAATTAGATCTGATCTTTTATTGACATTTTGACTAAAACGTACAATAAAATTACAATATTAAATAAAATAATGCAAATTTATTATATTAAAATTATTTTATATAATTCTATGAATCTTATGATAATCTATGAATCATAAAATTTTCTCAGTAAAGTAAAGGAACAAATTAAGATATATATCCGCATCACTTTGTCTCATGTAGATGTGAATGCTCAATTAAATGTTTCATTTAAGTGATCTTTGTCCTTGTGCCGCAATAATTTCTTTAGTTTTTTTTCTCTTCAAAAAACAGATGACATTTACTGACTCGGTATCTTGGAAGATGTATGGAATGAGGTCGCGCGATAGGTTCTGTACGTATTCTCCTACACAAAGGCATTACGAAAGATAAAATGAGAAAGAAAAATAAAAAAGCACAAGAAAGTAAAAGAAACGTAAGACTTACTGATGCACAACGAACAGTTGTAACAGTCGGCTCTACTTTTACTGTGAACGTTCACCTCTAATTTTTACACAGGTAAATTTTACCAAATTAAATAGTTTGCGAAATTAATAATTTATCTTTTGTAATATACAATTTGGAAAATACCTTCTTATGTTAATAGTGCATTCTTAAGTGTGCATAAATTATTTCTTTTTTCAACGAAAAAAAAAGTTTTAAATTTAAAAAAAATCAAAAGTGTTATAAAATTCGTATTCTTTTGCTGATGTTAAAACTTTTTGCAAGCCTTACGTGATACTCAGAGATTCATTTAGTTTTCACATAAAAAAAGAAATATTATAGGTTTATAATTTTGATATTTTTATATAATTCATAGCTGACTGACAATAACAAAAATTTAATTTTAAAAATTAAGCAGCAATTTCCGGCGAGCATCAAAGTCATTCTATTTTTAACGTCGAAGCTCAGAGCTCTAAACTACCGAACGGATGTGGACAAAGTCGAAAAAACAGCTATGATGATTTTAGAGGAACCGATCGTGACCGATCGGAAACCTAATATTTTTTCACAAAGCGGGGCCCAGAAGTGAGACGCACACGGAGATGCGCTTCGACAGCCGCGCAACAGTATACAAGGATATTTTTAACTACGCGCTTGCGGGCAAAACTTTGGAAATTCAAGAAGATCCCGCGGGTGTAATAATCCACGGGAATCAGTTTGAAATGCCCGTATGGCTCTGGATACGAAGAGTTCGAAGTGAACTTCT
>JAPYZA010009230.1:0-14264 GCA_030522685.1 Eupelmus azureus | reverse complement strand
CTCGATATCATTGGATACATATGCGGCAGCGGCCGCTCGAATTTATCGCCGGCATCGGAGCAGATCGCACGGACCGCATCATCGTAAAATCCAAGCGCAATTCATTCGTCGCGACTGTTATTGCTAATTAACATTTATATGCGCCGCCGAGTTCGACACGCAATAATTTATCGAGGGGCCCTTTTTTACCGGCTGAGCGAGCTCGATTTTCGGCCGGCCGCAAAAACCACCCCGCTCGCGCTCGCGAAGAAACACTAATTGGCCCGCGATGCTAGCGGGACTCCTTTTTTCCTGCGCACTTTTACCAAGAGCTCGCGCGGACGGACTAAGCGATTAAGGCTACTCAAAAGAGTTATATATGGTCAGACACCTCTTCGGGAGGAATCAAACTGGGTAAGAGGCGATTTTTTGAAATTTCGACATTGCCCAAGTCTCAGGCTTTGCTAATAATGCTTTTTGAGCTGCGTTCACTGTAAATTCCGACTAATGATTCGGATGCAGCTTCTTGTTAACAGTTGGACGTGAGAAGCCTTGTTGCAACTGCACAATTTAATTGCTTTTTCATTAATTGTGCGGTTGCGTAATTGTAATATTAAATTAATTGTAGAGTGCAAAAGCGTCGGTAGTTAATTTTGCATAAAATTTAATGAGATCGATCCCGAGGCATTTTTTAATAAAAAAGTATAAATAATCCATTATGGATTTTTGATATTTAATTATTCGAGCGGTCAATCATTTTTTTCTTCATTACGATTTCGATTCTCGAATGTTTCGCTCGCTCGGCCCGCTAATAAACTCTCATTACGTAAACCCTTCGGAGGTGATCGGTCTTTCCCTCTCTTTACCCGGAGAAAAGCAAAAAAAGCTTGCGCCCGAAAATTATCATTCGCAATCCCGATAGCGATCGTACCCCTTAAAGACCTGTAATTTGAGCTGCATTCGCGACTCCTCGCGAAGGTCTTCATTCGAAAAAACGAGCTTGGCCCATTGAAAAATTCAATTTAAATACACCCTCGGCGCTCGCTCGCTCACCGCGCCTTCGCGTGGTAATAAGACATTGTTCTTTTCGCATTTGCGATCGAGCATTACCGATAAAGGATAATTTACGGGCCACGATCCGCGAGGCGAAATTTCTTTCGCGAAAGGGGGCGTGTTTCGAGAAAAAGACTTTTATAATAGCACTCTGCGGCCGCGCAGCCTCCTTTAAATCGCGCGGAATCTGAGACGAAAACGCGCCAACGGTGACGACAACGACGAAGCGAAGAAGCACCGGGATCGCAATGGTTATTCGGCGGCCGGCTGAGCGTTTTTCACGTTCACGGATACGTGAGCGCAGGTAGAGGCGAGAGCCGAGCGTATGTACTTACATACCCGGCGTGCGTAATAGCAATTGCGTAAAGCCCCTGCACATCGCGCACCGGCGGCAGCTCTTTCTCCCGATGATGCCGAAGCGCCGTAAGAGCAGCCAGACATTTTCACTTTAATTGACGGACTGCACCGGGAGAGCTCTATGTTAAGCGCAGCTTTTAATTGGCCCATTAAAGCCACGTCGTTATATGCGCGCTCGATCCTTTTTTTCTTTCTTTCTCCTTTATTATTCTCCTTCTTTTCGGCCTTTTTGTACACCAGTCCGTTTCGCCGTCTCTCTTTTTTCTCTTTCTCTTTCTCTCGCTCTTTCGCGGTTGCTGGCCGATCTAGATGCCGCGGTCGATGAAAGTAAAGGACCAGAGAAATGGATAATTTGGCGAGAAGCGATTCCACAGGGCTATTTTTTTCTGGCCTCGCGGATGGCTTTTTCTCGACACGCGCGGCCACGAAAGTGGAAAGCTGTACAGCGCTCGTCCCGGAGCCGCAAAAATTATCTTTAATGATATAATGCAGAAACGGCTTGCATGCAAATATGCGCGGAAATGACTATATTAATAAGGATGAGTATTTTCGGGCGTTCGCTTCTTGATTGACAACAGCGCGGATGTGTTATTAGCTCGGTTAAGTAGGCTCATGGAATAATGAATTTTTCAAATTACCAGTGAAAACTGAAAGAGGATCAATCATTTTTATGCGTCTGAAAATTTTCTAGTAGTCGGTTATAATTTACAATAGCTATATGAGCTGTGCCGGCAACATTTTAAGCAAATCTTTATAAAAAGGTTAATTGATGCGTTTAACTGTGCAAATAACGGGCATAAAACTGGCTATTCCACTTAAGGCCCGGCTTTAAGCCGGTTGACGGTCTAATTTCTGCTAGACCTTGCATGCGCCAGCTATAATCAATTAATAATATGCGATTAATATACTATGCGTACTTATTACTATTACGCGAAAGAAAATAATTACTTTTAAGCTGAAGGAGAAAATTTAACTTTCACTAAGACATTGACTTTTTCGTATTAAACTATCAGCACTTTCATACGCTTTAATTGCCGAACGGTAATTTCATTGAAGTGTGATGCCTGATTTACAGTATCTCGCTACGTAATTGCATATTGCCAACAATTTGGGAATGATTTTCCAGAAAAATTCTTTTCAAAAAATAGCTTTTAATTGCCAGTTTTGTGAAAAATCGTCATCGATCGAACAAGTCCCCAGACGTGCAATTTTCGATTACATCAACGTAACGAAGAACGAGTTTCAAAACTCGGTATCAAATGGATAATTTTCGGCTAGTTCGAGTGTTGCTGGAGCGCAAAGTTATGAAAATTTTGAAATTGCAAGTTAGCGCGCGCGGCGGGCCGAGCTTGACTCGCGGCTGGATTTGCGTAACGGAAGCGCATTCCGCGAGTGGACGCAGCGCGACGACGACGAGGAAATGAAAAGTCCCAGGCGAAGTGCTTAATTATACCGGACTCCTTCGCCTTCCTTTTTTTTTCTACACCTTCCTTCCTTCTTAGCGGCTTGCTTGGCGCGCGCGCGCCCGTAATAAGCGTATTTCAGATGGGAACGTTTAATTGGGCGTCATTTCGAGTTAAACCTCGAATTAAAAGAGACTTTCCGTCTTCACTTTCTAATTGGCGCGCTCCGCGAAAATTTGTCGTGCTCGCGCGAGTGCGTCTCGTTAGCGATAAAAGAATGAAAAGAGGATAAATGGAGGTGCGAGCTCGAGGAAAGAAAAGCAGAGTGGACTCGAGCTGGTATAAAAGTTTGCAATTATACCGCTCTCTTGCGCGCCGAAATTTCTCAAATACCTGAAATATTCGGAAATCCCGTCGTTATAAATTTACAGTGACCTAGTTTGCCGCTGGTAACCAATGATACTCCCGGCTTCTTTTCTGGCTTTGAATAAATTTCAAGTACTCACAGTGTAAAATAGTTAGCGGTACCTACGGAATAGGAAAAATTCCTCACAAAGTACCAACCTTTAATCTCCATACAAAATGTACACCTCGATAGCATCTCCGCAGCAGAACATCGAAATCGCTATTCCAAAAAACGAGAGAGGAGAGACATAATTCATTGCGCGAATGCAGTGTAGGTATCGGCTATAGATCAACTCTCGAAGCGTCCCGCGAAATAAGAAGATCGCCTCGACTAGAGAATAATCGAGAGCGGGACTATAAAGGCAGTTTATCATTGATGCATTTCGAAGGCACATCCTCTCTCCGCTCGCATAACCCAGCTCGGGGTCCGCGAGCGCGCGCGGGCGCTTATCGTCTGAAATCGGTAAACGGCCTTAAAAGGCCGCTCGCGCGCATCTGCATAATGCACAGAGCCGCGTGCATATATAGACTGGAAAACGTAGGATCGCGCTCTCGTTGCTTGCGTTTCGGGTGTTTTGAAATTTCGCAAGCCAAGCTGGCAGCGCGCGATGTGCCAATCGGTCTCGATCGGCTCGCAAGATGTAATGGATGCGCGCGCGTTATGTGTATGCATGTACGTGATGCTGGAGCAAGGAGCGCAGGATGATTTTGCGCGGAGAGAGAAGATCAAAGCCTCCTTTTATTACAGCGATCGCCGAGAGCATGCAGGCCAATTTCCTTTTCCCGCGAGAGAGCCGCTAAAGCTGGCTCGTGTAGTCTGCGATCGAGCCTGTCGATATAGAGCCCGAGCCCGAGCACGCCAACTTTTTGAATAATCAAATTGTCTCGACGCAATAGCGCTCATGTTCATGCCGGTCTCTCTCTCTCTCTATATAGTGTTGTATGTGCGCCGGGCGCAATTCAGCCGATATACTTTCTAGGCGCGAGTCTCAGGTACTTTGTGTAGCAAGCAAGTGGTTCTCTGCATACATTTTTTCAGAGCGCCGAGCCGAGTTTTTGATTTATTTACTTTTTGCCTGGCTGCAAGGGCTTTTTCGAATGCACGCGATTGCCTTTTTCAGGATAGAAAAATTACAATGCTTTAAATAATGCATAAATCAAACATTTTTATTTTTCTTGAATTTATTGTGATCAAGTTGTGCAAAACTGGGCTTTTTTTAGTTACTTTAAGTAACTTATCTAAAGTTTTTAGATTCGAAAGTACGAAACTTTATTTTTCAAATTTTTAAAATTAAACTTAAAAATGAAAAAAGACATAAGAACTTTGGATGGTTTCCTAGTTTTTTAACGTTATAAATTGTTTCAAAAAACTACTACGAAAACTCTTTTACGCAAACGTTGTTTCATAACAGTTTTTTTTAACTTTTCCAACTAAAATTAAAAAAGTTTTAAATAATATTACTTATTAAAGTACAAAATCTTGCTTTAATGTGGTTGTAAACCTAAATATTTATAATATTTTTATAGGATTTATACAATTTGAAATAAATGATGGATAAATTTAGATAAGGTCTATTTTTTATACGAAATAAAAAAAGTTTTATTTGTAGAAATTTGTAATACAGTGTGAGTATATAGTCACTTGAGGTCGCTAGCGCTCAGTATGTGAAAGCAGAGCTCAGCGTTTTGAATTTACCTGTAGCCGATAACACTGCCATACCGACGCATGGTGATTAACATGTTTTACAACTGTTGGTACGAAAATTTATGATTTTTATTTTCAAAAATTGAGAGCGAATTAATGCGTAAACTCCATTGACTTTAGTAAACAATTATTTTCATTATATAATATACTAAACAATAAGATGTAACAAACGTTTTTCTCTTCTTCTCGGGACGAGAAAAATCTTTGTTTTCCCGTTAGAAGGCCTGATTCCCTCTTTCTCCGGCCAAGAAAATGAAGAGCCGTCTTGAACAAAGATCGCGCGACTTTCTAGCATAAATCGCGCAGCATCGCGAAAATGTCTGTAGTTTAAAGTCACAAGCGGCAGGACTCGCGCACTGCAGGGCGTGGTCAGTTGATTATAATGGGATTAGTTCGAAGCTCGCCGCCAGCTGGCGCGAAATCGATTGATTCAACCAGACGCGCGCGCGGTCGAGAGCGGCGGCGCAGCCGTTTATATATGTATGTATATATACGTGTATTAATTCATGCGCCCTCCCTTTCAATCGGTTTTGTGGGCTTGGCGTAAATAACGACGTCTTATGGCTTCTTCCAATAAAAACCAGATAATAAAGACGTCTCGATTTCAATCCTGTGAAGGGTACTTATTCGTTCTCAATGTAAATCGACTCTTTAGAAATCTACTGTTTCAAGAAAAATTTATTAAATTTCATGGAAATGTTTATATAACGATTTTAATTGATAAACTTTTTCTAATTTTTGTAAATACGTCTTAAAATTTATTTTTTTAAATTATTACATAAAGAAATAAGGTTTTAATTGAATAACAGTCTCAGTTTTTAATTTCACTTTATATTATTTCAATTTCTTTCTATATCTTTCTTTATTAAATATTCGCGTAAATTGAAAACTACATTTTACAATCCGCTATTCCAGTTATTCATTAAATTTATTTAATTAGTATTCAAATTTTAATGAATAGCAGACTCAGTTTTCAAATTAATTTAGCGTTATTATAATTCCATCAATATTTAACAAAAACTAATCAATAACAAATATCACGTAACCCAGCACTATCAGGAAAACAAATCTGTCGACAAAATTAACTAATTGTAGATTTCGAGGTAGTCACTCATAGCGATCAGTCGACGCGACAGAGGCGCATTCCCGGCGTGGCGCCGCCGCCACAGCCGCCGCCACCGCCACCGCGCGCACAGACAGCCCAGGCAATCAGACATTTTGGACGATTTCGATCAGCGTAAGATAATAGAGCGATTCCAGAGTATATCCCCGTCGCTCCGAAAAATCATCGCTTATACCTTCTGTCACTGATTCTCTCATTCTACAAAGGGCGGGACGTTTCGTGCGTCTGATCGCGCTGTATTGTATAGACGACGAGAGAAATTATACTCGTCGACGAAAATGGCAGTGACGGCCGACGACGTCGGAGCCTTGATTATCGGCTGATTTAAGCTCGTTAACCTTTTTTGTTTTTCTCTTGTAGCTCACGCGTGTTTTTCGGCGCGATCGCGCTCAGACAAACGAAATTATGCACTCGCGATGTCTACGCGATGTACCTACACGCGTTTAATTAGCGGGGCGAGCTTTTCTCGGGCCCTCCGCGGCGCTCGCACCGTTAATTAAGCCCTAAATACGTAATGGCTTTTTCTCGTTTCGTTGTATAATGAATTCCATATGGGTTTTAATGCTCTGGCGCGCGCTAACCAACGATTTTTGACCTCGTGACAATTTGGGGAATTCGGGATAATTTTTTAGAATGTAATTTGTTGGTTCACTGCATCGTTACGTAAATAACATTTTATTTCTACAAAGTTCATGAGAGAACGATGCGCATGTAGGTCGGATTAAATTATTAGCATAAATGAATGAAGTTACGAATTCATTGTATTTAAATTTTTAAGTATTCATTAGACTAGAAATCTCAATCTTTAATTTACTAAAATAAGAAAACTTTAAATTTACTTTTCAAAAGAGGTATATTCTAAAATACACGTGCGAAATACATATTTATTTTTTGATAATAAACATGAAGAGTTTCAATATCATCACCCGATATACTTATCTATATTACGCTCACATATTCAGTGCCTCTGAATATTCGAGTAACATTGTTACACGCGCCTCACAAAGCCTTTGCAGAGAGAGAGAGCGAGCGCTAAAAGCTGAAATAGTTTTATCGTCGTTCTATTTTTTCTAATTCTCCATGGTGTAAAAAAGAAGAAGGAATAGTAGAGGCCGGCACAGGGTACACAGTATTAACTGCATCTGATTGCAATTACTCGTCTACGTTTCCTTTGTGCCGCTCTATTCATGGGTGAAATTTCAAGCGCTCGCGGCCACCTTTGAAACGAAAAGTACGTGTTAATTCAATAATCCCCTTTAAAAAGAGAAGTGAGGGACATTCAGGGTCGAAACGAGAGATAGAGAGAGCAGGCACACAGCCGCACCCACACCTACACACCCACACACACAGCGTGTCAAAAGCTGGCGACTTCGCCTCTGCGCTTCTACACTCTAAATCCATTATACGGAAAATCCAATACGCGGCGAGTAAAAAATAAAATAAAAAAGAACGAAGAGCCGGTGTCAACTTGCGCGCGCGAGGGTGTCAAAAAATTTAGCCTCCAAAACCGCTGTAAGCTTTTACACGCTATTCTCTCGACCGCAGAGCGTAAATCTTTTTCGCGGCGAGCCGAGCTGTTAGTCCCGCGCTAAAAACACGATTAAATAACTGATGAGATGCAAGCGACGCTTTATGCTTATGGAATTTGCTCGATTATCAAGACTTCATGTTTATTCTTATGGCTCGATGTAAATTTACAAAATGTGCTTCCACGTTATACTAGCTTATACTTATAAAAAGACTTGACTATATTTCATGAATTTTTACGAGTAATAATGTAAGTTGAAGCATCTCCTTCACAACAGCCAAAGTACCAATGGAAATTTGGCTCGGACGCTCGTATATAGCAGGCACACGAGGACAAAACGCTCTGGCGTCGGTGTCAGCCTGCCGGCAGCCTCCCCCTCCTGCTTCGATCCGTTCCGGCCGGACATCGGCCCGCGCCACGCTCTGCACAGCCACATAAGCGATTTCAAAAATCCTCGACTTACAGCCCTCGAAGCTGCCTATATAGAGCCGCTGAAGTGCTCCGAGCTGAGCCAAGCGTTCGATTACGACGATTACTTCTTCAAGCTGTAGCCTCGAAAAATCGCGCGAGCGCGCGGTAGAACAACTTTAACGATTCTGTCACTCGCAAGGCAAACCCTTTTGTACATCCGGCCGTTTTTTACGCAGCGCTCCGATGCTAGTTCGCTTTATTTTTTCGTAAACTCGATTGTACAAAAGCGTTTCTGTCGCTGAAGGCTTTTTAATTTGGACGCCCGCTTTTGAAACTAACGCGTTCCCGGAGATTGATTGATTCATTAAAAATATGTGTGCTTTTTTTCCTACGCTCGAGCACGCGAACGAGCTCAACAGCGGAGTTTGGGCATCGAGGGTTTTATTATTAAACTTTTTCGCTGTACGGAGGTGCGGGTGCGGGGCTACCATGGAGACTGCTAGTTCTTACGAGATTGTCCCAATTTACTTGTCGATTTGCATAACCTTTTAATGTAATACTCTTAATCGGACTAGTTCTGCTGCTACTATTGCATTCGAAGTTATGAATTATTCATTTACTTATTCATTATTCGCTCGAGTTTTAATTCAAGTCCCATTTTTTCGGTAATCTGAAATTATTCTTGCTTGTAGTTTTAACAAGAACAACAGTTTTAAAATTCGTTTCCGCGAAAGTATCATTAAATCGAATTCTCATATCCCGTTATTTATCGGCGCGCTCGCATACAATCGAATCAAATTACCATTTCGAAACTGAAGCAGTACAACGCCACCCAGGCCCTCGAATATAGTTGCTACGAAAGAAATGCGCACCCTTCCCAACGACAAGCGCAGGTTCAATTCTAGCCTCACCGCTAAAAGCAAAGAAAGCGCTAAAAAGCTGTAAAAAAGATTTCCCGCTAACGAAAACAAGAGACAAATTATATAGGTAGAACTGGACGATTTTCCATTATCCGGCGCTCGGGCAGGTCAATCCGATCAAATAGTCCTTTAGAGAAGATAAAAAGATAAAAAGAATAGAAGGCGCAAAGAGAATTGGAGAATCGGGCCGGAGTCACTCGATCCCCGGCCGCAAGAATTTAATCCCGCGCTAATGCGGGGCAACGCGATCGAAATCATTAGCGGGCACGTCGCTGCAGCGGCGCTCGAGATAGCCTCGCTCTCTCTCTCTCTCTCTGACACAAAGAAAACAACGAAACAGGAATCTGGCAGGGCTTTTTCCTGCGCCGCTGCATACAAATACAGCGGTCGAAAAAGCGAGCGAGGAAAAAGATGGAGCTCTTCACGCTTTTTGATATTTTCATAACGGCCCCCATTTATCAGAGCTGCAGTCTTCGGGGCTGGAATGAATCGGGAGAGCGCGCCCCTTGTTTGTCATCGCGGGAAAAAGACGTAATGTGATTTAAAAGCCTCGCTCTTGAGAAAATCCCTCTATTGTCGAATGCGCTGCAATCATCGTCTCTCTCTCTCTCAGCCCCTCATTTTTCTCCGTATGTCTTTTTCCCTGCAGCCGCGGCCGCGTGGAGCGCGATCCTCTCGAGTTTCGGCATCTCTCGAATGATCTTCGAGCAAGAAATCCGTGGCCGCAGGCTCCGATGGAATTAGAACATGCAGCTGGAATTCGAGGAGAGAGCCTCGAAGGTATCTAAGACGGCACGTCCTGAAATTCGATTATTCGTCGCCCGGGCTGAGAGGATGCGCCTTCCCTTTTCTTATGTGCGCTGGAGCTACCTTCACCTCGTCACGCTCGCCTCTTCTTCTTTTTGTCCGGGTATAATCTTTGGACGGAAGCTTTACGAAGATGTAAGCGAGCGTCTGCCCTTTGAATAATCTGCGCTCAGAAGGAGGATGTTTAATATAAGGCTTATGTGAAATGTTTTTCCATCCCTTGACACAGTTTTTTTTTAATTAATGCGTTATTCGACGATATTTTCCACTTTCATGCTGATCGATATTTATTTTTATAGCTGAAAATAACTTTGGAAACAATTAAAATACTTTTATCTCTCGAATTTCATTAAATAATTCAAGTATAAAAAATATTCAGGTTTATTTAAACATAAAATTATATATATATACTGTTTTATGGTTCTCATTTGTTTTGAATTTTAAAAACATTGTTATTTCATTATAGTTTTAGTATTTCCAAAATAAAAATTTGCTGAAAAAACATGAATATTTTTTTTAATTATACAAGCAGAATTGTCAATGAGAAGTTTTTAGATGTCATTTGTTGTTAACGCTTTTATTGTTGCGTGAGTTTCGGTAGCGGTAGCGAGACACTTAGCTTTTATGCACTTAGTGCTATACGTGAGATGGAAGCTATGTGTATTTAGTTACCGGAACTCGGCGATTTGGTTGGAGCAACTGAAACTTTGCGTACCGCACGTTGTTAGATGTGTTTGTGAATTTACAACACAATTTAAAGCTAAATTGTATTACTAAAATACTGAGTTAAATATTTGACAAAATTATAATTGTTTGTGCCCTACAAACGATCACTTTTTGCTACATATTTTAACTGAGGCAAAGAAACATAAAACTTGTAAATATTATACACTTGTAAATGATAATCGATGTTTAATTTATTTATAAACATATCTCTAAATCAAAGCTTAAAATTTAATTTGATCAATCTAATTGAATAAAAATAAAAATTTCTAAACATGTATGCATTGCTTTATAAAAAATACAATACAGGTTTGTTTTTTATTTATTTATTGCTTTTGCTTGACGTATCTGCATTTTTTCGGGTAAATGTCACTTTAGATAGTCAGTATATGTTAGCAATATTTTAAAATGAAAAAGTATCTGGCTTGTATTATCCGAATAAAATCTCCATAAAGTGCTCATATTTCACTTTAGTGTTTGGATTTGATCAAAAAAAGGTTTCAATAACCTAATCTTTTAACAACTTTACAATTATAATGTACAAACAATGACTTTGCGAAATAAAAGGCTCGCATAGTTTAAAAAAAAGAAAAACAATCTTACTTTAAAATTGAATTTTATAAAAATAGTTGAAAAATTTGTTTTCAACAAACACTGTACCATGAACACCACATATTCCTAAGCTTCCATTCGGAACCACGTCCATCCCCGGCTGCTTCCATCCTCGGGGCTTGACGAAAAAAGTTTCACGATTCTCAGTGTCCGTCCTGCCTCGAAGGAAGCCAGGGATCAGGTAGATCCGCTTCTCTCCCCCACTCGGGCCGTGAGTGAGGTCGCGCGGGGATCAAGGACAGCCCGCATCATCGTCGCCGACGCACGACGTCGATAGAGCCGTGAAAATGCCTGTGGTGCTCGCGAGGAATCCCAAGCCCGCGCCGATACATCGGGAATACGCTGGGAATCCTTGCACAGCGAGGAAGCCTATATATACGAAGCAACGACTATAGGTGTGTTGCTGTGGTAATTAGCCTGATAGCCCTGCTCGATGCGTGGGCGGGAGGGGCCGGCCCGCGATGCCATATGATTGAGGAGGCTAATTACGTCGTTGCTGACCTTTTCTGATTTTCTGAGCAGCGCTTATGAGCGATGGTTTAGTTAGGGTTTTTTCTTAAACTTGTCTTTACAGTATATTAGATTATAACCAGAGCTTTTTTTATTTTTCTATTAAGAATAATTTTACTTTTAAAGAGTGATTATTGAAATTAACACAGTTTTGAAATATAGTCAGCCTTGAAAAACTTTTGATCGTAAAAATGTCGCGTGTTTACTGTGAAACTTTTGGTAAATACATTAAAATAGAAAATAATGTCCTGATAAATACTATAATTACGAATTACATTTCTATTGTTAGAAACTTAAAACGAAAATGAAATCTATTATTTAGTCAATCTATTCTATTTGCCACCAAAGTATTCAATATCTTAAATGGAAAACTTTAAATTGATTGTAGTTTGGAACCAGGTCAATATCCGGTCAGTATATTGAGCAATATAGTCTGTTATGTTGCGAATTTAGTAAACTTTAATAATTAAATATTTACTTTATAAATACACGTTATTAATATTGACTCTCTACACCTCGTATTACATTTCTAAAAATAAAACATTAATATGTTCAGTAAAATAAACAACATATAGTTTTGTAAAACAAGTTTATTTACATTTGAAAGAAAGAAAGGACAAAGAAAAAGGTAATTCCTTAAAGCAGGAAAATTTATTTTAATATTTACAATCCAGAGAAGCAGCAGCGAAGAAAATGAAGCGGTTAAATATTCCGCGTCCACATTCGCGCCATTCCTCAAACGCTAACAACGGTTCAACGCTCGGCAATCATTCTGTACTAAGAATACGGGGAATGCTGATACGCGGAATACTAAGAATAGGTCAGAATAGCCCCCGCGCAAAGTCGGAGGAATCACGTGAAATAATTATGGAGCATCTCGCTCGGTCGGCCCAACGCGCAGGACATAATGCAGCTCACCCGCCGGCTTATAAATAAACCCCCGGCACTCAAAATTTATCTCGATTGTCAGGCTGCCGCGCGCTTCTCGCACACTTATTGCGATTATCGTTGTTTAATCGCGCTCGATTGTATATATACTCTGGAATACATTGGGCCACGTGCGTGAGCCAGTCGCGGAGGAGCCCCTAATGCATGCCATTAGACAATTATAATTATCAATTATTTAGCGCCAATCCCTAGCAAATTGTCAATCGCATCGTAATTAAGCGCTCATTGTACAGTTTGCTACGTATTTACGCCATTTGCCGCTGCAGTCGGGATATTTTTATCGATAATCTATCGTGTCGTTTTAATTATACCGTACGTATATAAAGCTTTGTTTTACGAGAGTACCAGGTGGCTCGTTTGATTAACGATAAAAATTCAATTAACCAACGAATTATATAGCCATTTAATTTTAACAGAATTAATAAACACAAACGATGGCTATTTAGAAAATTCTATAAATTTCATCCTGGTAATTATAGCGCTAATATTGGATATTTTGATTAGAATAACAAATCATTTTCCAATTATAGAATTTCAAATTCCAATTATTCTCAAATAAACAATTCTGAAACGCTTGCTTCTGAACAATTTAAGCAATACGCTTCGAATTCGTTGGAACGTAAAAGTTTGGAAAAAGCGATCCGTTCGCTCAGCCACAAAGGAGTCGCGCCAAATTTCATTCCGGACGGAAGTCAGCGCGTGTAAAAGCCGGCTACCGCTGCGGTTCCGCGCTCGTAAACAAAAAATAAATCTACATAAGCGAAAAGGAAAACATCAAAAGCTCGGGCCCGAAGAGCGAGAGAGAGCTGCAAGTCGATCAAAAATAAAGAGCCAAGGAAGGAGGCTCAAAATACATTATGATAAGCGGAGCGTGGCCGTGCTTCTGCTGCTGCTGCTGCTTCTGTGGCTGCTTCTGCGGCTGCAAAGCGGGAATGGCGCAAGACGAAACAGTTTAGCGAGCGAGTGAGAGAGAAGAGAGGCCGAAAAAGAGTAAAGAGGAAGGCGAAGGAGGCGCGGGAGAGAAAGCCCAGCAGCCGCGAGGGCGCGCGCAGCCACCAATTACTTCGAGAAAGATGCTCCGCGCTCGGTTTCGTCTCGTAATTTTCCGTATTACCCCTAATGTTAAGAAAAATACTGGCTATTTGTAGATTTTAATGGGCAATATTTTGCTAAATCTGCGCATCGGCTATATAAAGAACCGTCAAAGCTAATCTTTTGAAATGGTTTGCACAACATTTGTTTAATCACAAGCATTCACCCTTCTCTGCGATGCTAGCTGCTTTAACTTAAATTAATAATTTTAAAAAATTAATCTAATTTTCTTCTATATCTAATTATCTTTTCTTTCCTCAATTTAACAACTTTCTATTTTTTACTTGAGCACATTTTCTTTAATATCATTCTAATAATATGAAAAATCATTTAATTTACACTTCATTCCTTGTAGAATTTTGATTAAATTGGTATTTCTCAAATCGCTTGACATGTAAGAACACTTTTCAACTTGATCTTTTTCATTTTAATAAAACTCTATAAATGCGAAACAAAGAATTTTATAGGAAATCATTTAACTTAAAAATTGATAACCTTATTTATATTGATTTAATAATTTCAATAACTAAAAAAAGTAACTTATGGGATTTCTTACTCTAATTACTTAAATTTATTATACAAATAATTTTAATATTTTTTATTGATTATAAAATAATCGTAATCACATTGTCACATTCACCATTCATTTTAAGATATTTTAAGATACAGAATCTAAAATAACTGAAAT
>JAPYZA010009221.1:0-14957 GCA_030522685.1 Eupelmus azureus | reverse complement strand
TTACAGCTATTTCAAATTTTTCAATTTCACTGTTCTTTACTGTACGTTTTTATATTTTACTGTACTTTTCTACATTTTACTGTACTTTTTTGTGTTTTACCGTATTTTACTGCACTCCACTGTACAGTTTTTTACTTTACTGCTCAACTTGTTTTAATTGCGACAGTAAAATATAGTAAAGTATGAAAAAATACAGTAATGTACAAAAAAATACAAAAAACACAGAAGATTTCTTCCGCCAGAGATATATGACTGATTATCACGAAAATGGTGATTTATGCCGCGGATTACTGACTTTTTAAAAAATTTTCGAATTGTCAAATGGATAGAATACTCCCTGTTAAAACAAACTAATAGAAACCATTAAAAAACATAAACTGGTAATATTTTACTGGTTTTTGCAGCAGTTTATATTGGATTCTATTTATTGGTTTCTTTGAACAAGGTTTCTACTATAAGTACTAAACAATAAATTGAGGATATATAATTATAAGGATATTGTATAAATTTATATGAAAATGGTTGCAGTATATACAGTCGTAAATGTCATGACCGTGGCATGTCGCCAAAAAGAATGTTAATAATAAAAATGCCGCTGGGTTCCAAAAATACAAATAGGTCCCACTACCAGCCTTCGATAGAAGAAAATCATTGAGAAATAAATGTATTTATTAATCTTCATTTATACCATATATGGTAAAATACACCATTTAGGGGTAAAATATTATTACTGTGGTATTTTAGATTTTAGTTTTTAATTAAATTCGTAAAAAATTTGTCCAACAAAAGCCATCTCCCGTTCGAAAACTATAAAGCCAGCCAGCCTAAAAAAAGCCGCTGAAAGAGACTGGTGAAACATCAAACGCTATAGCGCATCCTTTTCTCTTGCCACAGACAACGAACCTACACTGCTGCAGGCGCGATCTGAGCACGTCTCTATATATAATGTAAAGATATCCTAGGCCCAATATTTACATTGGTGCGATGAGAGTATTACCGGATTATCCGGGGCGCGCGCCTGACCCCCGTGGCTTTTCGATTAGGCAAGCTCTGTTACACCGCGCGGTTCTCCACGCGTACATCTGCGCGCTCTTCAGAAAAGCGGGTATATCAATTACATTGTTGTTATTGCCACCGGGACTCGCGAGGCGAGAGATGCGGTCGCAAGATAATACAATACACTGGCATAAGAGCATACACAACAAAAGCTTACCGAGGGCAGGTAGGGCCCGGCAGCGCGCAACGCGATAGCCATCGCAGCGTGAGCAACTAGGCGATGGCTAATTTGCCGAGCGCTTTTGGCGAAATGGATACCATCGGGGAGAGGTGGGCCCACTCTCTACTACCCTCCACTGGTTGTGCTTCAGTTGCGAGATGAGCGAGACGCGGAGAGCCTCGCGTCGCGAGGCTGTTAGTGATTTCAGCATTGAGAGGATTTTGGCTAAAGATGATTCCCCTTCGACGGCCTCGTCTTCTTCTGCGAGTGTTTTCTTGGTGCCGGGTCGGACTTGTTCTCAATATCTAAGTCAGAATGTCACTGTTCAAACGACAGCGTCAACCGCTTTTATGCCTCAAAACAAACTTGATTGGCTGAGGAACTATTGCAGACTAAAGACCACGGCGAAGCAAAAAAATACAACTAACACTTCCAACGCAGAGAAAGCAACGGATGATAGGTGCGTTTTTTTTTTAATATTTAAATCAGAACCAATAGTAAAAAATAAATTTAAAATTCGTAACATTAAAAATACCATAGTTAATCCTTATAGAGGACCGGCTTGACTTTAATTTCTGGACGTTATATGACTTTTCTAAAAAAAAACAGATTTTTCGAAATCCCTTACCCCCGGCCCTCTAAGGGTTAATAGTATTTTTTTCTGAAAAAAAATTAATGCGCAACATTTTTTAGAAAAACTAGTATTTTTAAATTTGACAATTTTGAAAATATTCTCCTACGATTAATAATTTATTAATTAATTGAGCCGCAGTGGCTCATGCGGGTAAGAACTCGGCCTTCTGAACAGAAGGTCCCAGGTTCCAATCCTGGCTAGGTACCTCTGAATTTTTTTTCGAGAGAAAAATTTGTTTATGTACCTCTACCGCGTTTCTGATTATGGTTCGGATTCCATCTAAAACTGTGTAGGGCCAGTTGAGATGTGTATGCGCTTTGTCGCTTTAACGAGTGCACGAGGCGTACATACGATCAAATACAAGTATATTAGATATTTCGTTAGAATAAAAATGAAGTCTTAGCACCTCTAATATAACTATATCATTTTGGTATACATAGTAACATTTTATTTTTTGCATCTTTCACAAATATCTTCAATATCTTTTTTCATTAAAAAAATTAATTTGTAAATCTTTAATTATTTAAGAACAATAGTTATCTTTAATTAATAACATAGAAGCATCGTTTGTACAAGGCTTTCTCGGTAGTTCTTGATCGATCTATTGTAAATATGTTCATTACATTAATTTTTATTTATATCTAGCACTTATATGAAATAATAATGCAATATACATTTATACATAATTATTTACTAGACATTCGAGTGATTAATTTTCGATCTGCCTGAAAAATATTGTATTAACTGTTCGTTTTCAGAAAATATAAATTTTTTTATGCATTTTCCGGTCCAGCAGTCAAACGATTAAACAATTTGAAGACCCAAATTGTAAAAACTTTAGTAGCGAAGAACTTTCTTGGTTGCGATGTACAAGATATTGCCCTCCCAAACTACCAAGGAAATCTTCTACTGGCAAAAGTTTGAAAAGAAAACCCGGGTCACATCCGAGAATCCCGTTTACCAAATATCAACTGGAAGTACTAGAAGACAAATATAAAACAAGTGCTTATTTGTCTAGAGAAGACGTCACACATTTATCAGATTTATTAAATCTTCCGCAGAGTAGAGTAAGTATTTCTATATAAGAGTTTTTAATTTAATACTTGGCAAATAAATACTGCAATTATTTTATTGAAGATTCTTTATTTTAATAAAACGTTTAAATATTATCGCAGAAAAATATAGGATACAGTTTTTTTAGCATTGAAAAAAATGAACGACTCTCTTTGCAAACACAAAACATGAATATTTTTACCTTGTAAAGAAATATTTTTTTAATTTTACAAAAATATTTATAGCGTTTAAATCGTGCCTTTCAATGCTGTTTTTTTTCTTTTTTAGATAAAAATTTGGTTCCAAAATCGGCGCGCCAGAGAGAGAAGAGAATCTCAATCAGTTGATCAGACACGTACCACTAGGATTTAATTATAAAAAAGTTTGTGAACTATTAAAACTGACTTTTATGGCTCTGTATTAATTTGGCATTTAAAACGAAACTTCGAGATTGACATAAATGACGGTATTATACAGAAGTAAGCATGTTATGAAATTTAAATAAATGATCACTGAAAGTCTATTAAATATTTGTACAACAGTTCATCATAATTATAATAAAAGAATACTCGGATAATAAAATCTTTGTCCCAAATGGCTCGCATTGGGTTCTAAACGTACGCTTAAGTTACCTGTTTTTTAAGCACGTTTTCAATTCTTATGCGTAAGGCTGTTGCCCTACATTTTTTTAAGTAACTTGGTTGAAAATTCCTTACATTATGTGCGCATCAGCTCCATATTGTGAACAATATATTAACAATTAACCTTAATAATACATTAGAACTGGTGCAGTACCGTCACTCTTCACATGAATGTCAGATAGCGATGATACTTTCCCGACCAGCACCGACGCCAATCCATTTAACTGTAAAACACATGCAATTCAAAAGTTAATCACATAGTCATAAATTTTGAAGAAAAAAAAATGTAATAATTCATATAACCGAATAGTAAACGTTTATACTTTAAGCTTGACTTACTACTTATATTGTAAAAAGTACTTTAAGTAATTACATACATTTTTAGTAATAAACAATTACGTTTCTCCACAGGGCGCGTAAAGTGCGTACTGTACGTCCTGCGGGCGAATTCTACAGCACGCATTTTACGCTTCTCGTGGAGAAAAATAGTATATGCACCATGGGAGTAAGTAAAGAAAGCCTCAGACTGCGGGTAATTGTCACCCGAGCCGAAGCCGAAGGCTCGGGTGACAATTACACGCAGTCTGAGACATTCTTTACTTTTACTCCCTAGGTGTATAATGTACTATTTTATAAATTCCTTAAAGTCCTTTATTTTTTTTTTTAATTAATTTATACCTAAATTAAATAATTATAAAATGTATTGGCTACTTAATTTCTTTAATTTAAATAAACAATTTAAATTTTAATAAAAAGCTTATAAATAGAGATTAAAGAGGGATCGATTATTATATTAATTCCTCAAATTAAAATTAAAACTTTTAAGCATTAAAAGCATTCATATTTTTTATTACAAGGCCGAAAAATGCGATTTTCCAACTCGAGGACGTCGACGATCAATGTACGAGAACCAACGAAGCCGGTCCGAGTGTTGTGCAATTACCCGCGGCTGGAAATCGCTCCAGCCCTGTGATGAACATTATTTTTTAACATAGAGACTGGAAAATTTATTTTCCCAACGCTCTGTCGGAAATACGTGCATTAAAACAAGCTTTCCGCGCGTCGTGTCAAAAAATTATGTACGATACATGGACGTGTAAACTATCCGCACTTGCTTCGTTCGTGACTAAACGTCCACGCGAGGTTATAATAACTTTACCCTACTTGTGTCGTAAATAACTATTTATTCAGTTAATTATTCCAATCAAAATTATTTTCCGGTCTGAATGAAGAAAATATTATTTTTATATTATTATAAAGTCTTACCTGGAATATCTAAGTATTCCTCTAATATTTGTACATATTTTTGAGCACTTGGAGGTAAATTATCAAAAGAGCGTACACCTTCAGTACTAGTTTGCCAACCATCGAATTCTTCATAAATAGGTTCTACTTTTGCTAGCTCTGTTGTACTGCTAGGAAAATAATCAATTTCTTTGCCATTCAAGCGGTATCCAATGCAAACCTTAATGACTGGCAATGTATCCAAGATATCGAGTTTAGTCAAGCATATCGACGTATACCTTGAAAAATTACGCATAATATTAAAAGTTTAATCAATTGCGCTAAAATTCAATATTATTAAAAAGTTTATTTTAATCTATTGTTACTTCTAGGTTTTTGTAAAACTTTCATTAAAGGAAGTAATTAAATAGAAAATAATACATAAAAATAAACTTTAACTTTTTTTTATTAATCATTTTTTGATGGATTAAAAAACTGTTTTGTTCGAATTTAATTTAATTTAATTTTTTTTTCTCATGAAAACTGATGTGCACCAATGTGCAGCAAGTCGCACTATTTATAATTCAAGTAGAACTATTTTATTTTAATAAACATAAAGGCACTTACCCATTTACGATTGCTGTGAATTTGAGTAAAGCTAGATCAAGCCACCCGCAACGCCGTTTTCTCTTTGTTGTAACACCGAATTCGGAACCTCTCTTTTGTAAAATTTCACCCGTAGCATCTAACAATTCAGTAGGAAAGGGTCCGTCACCTACTCGAGTAGTATAAGCCTTTACTACTGCTACTATTTCTCCGATGACAGTAGGTGGCAGTCCTAGACCAGTGCAAACTCCACCAATACTGCAATTCGAGCTAGTAACGTACGGATACGTTCCAAAATCTATATCTAATAATGCGGCATTAGCACCTTCAACTAAAATCTTTTTTCCCTCTTTTACTGCTTGGTATAAATAGTGTACCGTTTCTTTAACGAGAGACCTAATACGATCCGCATATCTGTAAATAAAAATAAATTCTTGTAAGTTATTAAATTATTATTTAACAATTTGGTTTTATTTTAGTCTAAATCATCGAACAATCTATAACCAAGTTTTTGGTTTCTCGTGCTTTTATTTCGTGCGCGAAACAATGTATTTACAAATACTTTTAGTAGCCGCTTTTTACGCCCCTGTATCCTCGCAGCTTATTTAATGAGTGTGATTATTACCCTAGCTTCGTTCGGGATACAAATTTCAAACTCGTCGAGAATACAAATATACTTTCTGTCATCATCGTATTATAATTAATCAACATTTCGCGTATACGTAGATCTAGAGCGCAGAGAAGACAATTCATTGATTTACATGCGTACGCATAGTAAATAATTGATTATCGCACTTTGTGAAAAAAATTGAAAAACGAAATGTGAGCACATGTTGAAAAAAAAAAAAAAAAAAAAAAAAAAAAAAAAAAAAAAAAAAAAAAAAAAAAAAAAAACTATGTTTAAATAAAAATAAAAATACAAACCCTTTGTATCGGTCTAATTCTGCTTTTACATCAACTTTAAGAGCCGGGAAAATCTTTTGATGCGACGCGACGAGAGCAATAAACTTCTCCGAGAATGCATCATAATCCCCAACGAGATCTCCTATCCTGATACCAGTTCTGGCAGCTTTACTCGCGTAAGCAGGACCAATACCCTTCTTAGTGGTACCCAAGGACCTAGTGCCCTTTTCGAGTTCCTGCAGTTGATCAACTTGTTGATGAAAGTCAAAAACTAGGTGAGCTCTGTCCGAAATAATAAGACGCTCTTTCCATTCCTTGAGACCCTGTCTTTCGTTCTCTTCCAGTTCTTCAAATAACCCTGGCAAATGTATGACGACTCCATTGCCTAGAAACAAATGACAGTCAGTATGAAAAAGACAATGTAATTTGAGCAAAGAGTGCTAAGTAACAAGTTGAAGTGAATCCGGTAACAAGCAGTACTAGATCTGCTTTGTTAAATCAATAAAGACGTAATAATATCACAAGGTTAAAAAAAACAAATGACAATATGCTCTTAGGGCAATTAAGCTAATAAGAAATATACTATTGATAGATCAATAAAACTTGCTCAACAAATTATTAAAGAAACTTTTTCTTTTTCCTTTAATTGACAACTATAAATTGTAGTAAGAACCTTGAACTGTGATAATTCTCATAAATGTCATAACAATCTTGATTAATATATTGAAATAGGTACAATTTAACTTTCATATTAATAATAATATTAATAATAATAAAAAAAAAAAAATATGAAAAAAATAATAATTTCAATAGCTGTACCAAGACAATATGTCAGAAAAAAATACTTCGGAAAAAGTTATATACAACGTTTTTATGCAAAATTTTGTTTTGTTACTGTTTCATTTTCCCAATTAAAATCGGTATAATATTTTATCTGAGCGACTGCATAAATTCGTTATTTCAACTATTGATAAGATAGTTGTAACTGTCTGTTTCATTGAAATGAATAATCAATGCTTTAATTCAGAGTTACACAAAATATAACGAATCTCTAAGTTTGACTCATTCAGATAAATATGGGGAGATAAAATTCTGTTAATTTTTTTATCAATCACGTAGTTTGAGCTGTAAAATGAAATTCCGTAGATTTAAAAGATGTCTCAACTGTTTAAATAATAAACCTCAGAAGATATAAATTGTGTATGAAAATTTATATTTTTAACTTGACTTTTTAAGATTTAAAAATTTTTGAGATATCATTGTCAAATTTAAATTGAAATATTCTTATAATAAATTCAATAAATCAATATATTTAATGATCTTTTTGGTGTATACAACTTTTCCCTTGTACAATTTAAGTAGCATCTTAATATATCACTTTCATTATTACTTTTTAAAATATTCAAAACGTTAAAAATTCAAATAAATATATTTTTTATATTTTAAATATCGTAATAATTGAAATATAAAGAAAAATATAATGAATTGATCAGTTTTAGCTACATAGACAAGAATTCATTGATGAAGTAAGTCATTGTTTTTAAACTTTTGTCAATTTAAATAAGTCATTACCTATAACGGATTTACATCTGGGATTGATTATGCCACTAGGTAGAAGGTGGAAGTGGTATTCGGCACCTTCTACAACTACAGTATGACCTGCGTTACTTCCTCCCTGCGAAAGTACAGTAATATTTGAAGCACTGCAGGATTCATCGAATCTCTGAGCTTAATTAAACAGCCCAGTTAACCCTTTGCGTTAGAGTTGTATAATATGTTAAAAATTCATATTAATTTATAATTTTAAAATTATTCTAACAATATAGATGTGTATCGTAAAGATTTGTAAATATTTATTATTATCAAGTTATTGAAATTTTATAATTGTTTGATCAATTTATTAGTACTTATATGATTTACGATGTATTATAGTAAGAACTGCGCATGTTTAAGCTAGTATCAAAATTTAAAAAATGTAAAAATACAATTTTATTTATTGTAAACAATTGTTTTTCTACAGTGTATTAAACATTCTTTTCGAAATTGAGTTTTGTCTGTTATATAATAAAAAGTTTCGTAAATTTAACTATATCATAATATAATAAAGAATAGATTTTATTAAAGTAATTAAACACTTAAAAATATATATTATAAAATGAATAAGTCGCCCGTTGTCAGAAAAATTTAAAATTAATATTCACGGGAAATAAATTAACATTGTTTATTTTTAAAAACATTCGAAATGTTGTAGTGGAAAAAACTCTGATGCAACTGAAAGAATGTTTCAGATAAAATTTAAAAAAAGAACTTATATTTTTAACTCAATTAGTACGAAAATGGCATATATTTATAGTATTGTTTTATAAGGATTATAGTCAACTTTGATAAAACATTGTGTTACTTTGAACTGTATAACGCAAATGGAGATCAAAAATTCTTCATTATTTTTTTTTAATTTAACATAAAAAAATAATTTTAAAAGAAACTTAAGTACAAAAAACTTACGTAAACACTTAGATAATTTTGAGAAATTAATCGCCATATTTAATTTTAAAATTATCGCTGTGTAATTTTCAATAACAAGTCTGAATACTACTGTTTAGTAAAATATAATTAACTAAAAAAAATTACTCACATAGTTTTATAGTTATGATAAACAAATTTCAAATGTTAGAAGTAAACAAATTAAGCGCGATCAAATTCGAGATAAGCAACAAAGATCGATCTTAGCGACGTTTTATAAGTAAAATGTTTTTGCAAATTGGAAAAGATTAGATTTAAAATAAATATTAAATTATACAATGTTCAATCTTTCCATCAATATTTATTAGCATTTTTTTTTTTTTGAATAAAAACAATACCCAATACTTATGTTGCGTACAAAACGGATTAAGGTATCTGCTCAAATAAATTTTTTTAAAATATGCAAAAGAATAATTATCGCAATTCAAACTCAATCATGTACAAGAAATAGAATATTTCAAAATAACATGGGTAAACGAAGTCACGTGTAACTAATGTGTCTATTAAGTTCGGACTGGCATTATGCTGACTAAGTGGCATGTCCGTAGAAATAAAATCTTTAATGAGAACTGCGACTAATCATCTGTCAGATCACAATCAGAAATAGCAGCAAAAACCTCGCATATTGCTTCAACCGATGCAGTATTTCCAATCTCAAAAGAAAAAATCCAAGTTATGGGAGCTAGTAATTCAGTGCTTAAGGTGCTTAAGGCCGAAACAAACTTGCTCATCGTAGTGCTGTGCAATAAGTAGTTTATGAAGTACGCGCGCGTCAAATATAAACCACATACACCTTGAGCGATGCATATATCGAATCGAACCGCTTGCTCACACGGATGACAGCTTGGCCGACTTCCTTATTGCGAAACAAATTTTTTTTCGTTTTATTCTTTTTTTGCTAAAGCCGCTGTGCTCGCAACGCTCGCAAGCATAAACTATCCGCGTGAAATCCATGTTTTTTAACGTGAGAGTAAGTGTCGTTTCCGGGCGTCAAGAGATTTAACCGATATTCGTGACTTCTTTTTTTTCCAAATAAAAAAACGATTGCTTTTTTCAGATCAATAATTTTAATTCATTTTTTCATGCACGATTGATTGAAAAAGTACGTAAAATAAAAATTTCAAGTTCCCATTTGTTATATCTAAAAGAGATAGTCTGTGTTACTTTAATATAGTGGATTCATAATATTTAATTAATAAGATTGTGAGAGGATAAACATGATAAGATATTTTTTATAAATCGGTGTCTTAAAAGATTGAGTGTTCTATTTCTTCAATAATCACTTTTTTCAAAGTAGAAACAAAATAAAAATTTATAATTTTTGCCTTATTTAGAACGTTATTAACATAATTTTGGGACTGTTAATAAAAGTTCAATTTTTATACATATAATAATATAAAAATATTTGAAATATTGAAAACATATTTCAATCTTTAAAAAAAATTTAAGTTTAATAATTTTATGAATAAAGCTATCTATCTACACAAAAGGTATTGCATTACTTATGTTTCAAATTTTAATTCATTCGCAGTAATTATTATAATTGAAAAAATCACTCAAATAGCTTGAAAAAATTCATGACTCAAAGGATTAACTAATGGAATCAACCACACACTTGACGATGATCTACACATTCGTGTAAAATTCCTTTACTCCATTATTACAGCTGTCGAGTTTTATTCCAGTTTACAAATTATGTCTGTATCTACTTGTGGGTAGGATAAACAGAGCAATGGCAAGCATAATACAATCACTTTGACTCGTAAATCGAAAGCAATTGTCAACTTAGTAATCAGTTGGCAACACAAACATAAGATCTGGCATGTTACTGTGAAATCATACGTCACATAAATAGCTGTTCATTTGTACCTACAGCTATATGTGTCAAAGATTACATCATACGGTCACAAGATGCTTGATATCATACAAAAGATATTTCCTTAAAAGAATTTCTTTCTCAATTCAGTTATCAAATTAATCAATTGATTTGAAAATTATATAATCTTGTGTACTTAAAAATGCATTAATCTTATCATTTGAAATCACATCCAAGAACAATTTCTTTCTTATGTGACTGAAAGAAAATGATGATGAACTAATATATTAGTTATTACGAGTAATTCTAAATTAAAATATAATCATAATATTTATAATTAAAAAAGTTTTTCCATAAGAAATAAATTATATTAAAGAATATAAAAATTAAATAAGCTTTTAATCTGAATTAAGTTATTCTATGAATGTAAATTTCATTCTACCTAATACAAATGTTCAATTCAATTCTTTTAATATAAATGAATAACAAGTATTAGAATTTATTAATCATTATACTCTGGGACACTAGAGTGAAGTATAGCGTAAGAAATGTACATGAAGTAAAGTTATTGCTTAGGTCTGGTTAAAAGCTTAAATATTATCATAAAAATATTCAATCGAGCAATTGTTCAGTCAGATAGCTATAAAATCATAAAATATTGTCAGCAGAATTCACCCCATCCACATGAAACAGATATCCACAAGCCACATGGCTAAAGACAGTCGAGTGATTCTTAGTGAATACACATCCATGCTTTGCATTCCTGACCCTCGCTTTAAGAGAGGCCTTGTTCGAGACCTCTAGGCCTGCCTCTATAGTTTCAAAAGCCAGTGAGCAAAAGAGAGAGAGAGAGAGAGAGCTTCTAATTGCAACGTCTACATATAGTATGAAGAAGAATCAGTAGTCAAGCAGCCGTAAACCATTGAACAGGATCGGTGCGCACGTGTGCGTGTGAGGTAGGCAATGAAAGATATATAAATAGAGCCCGTGCTCTCCCTCTCTCTATCTATCTGTTCTCTAAAAAAGCGAGCTTGGACGGCAGCTCTACGGCGTTGTGAAAGAAGAGCGCGCGAGAATTTAATATCGCGAAAGCACGAAAGAAAAAAAAGCTGCAGGATGAAAAAGGCCTGATATATATAATTATAGCAATGTCGCGGGGGCGCGCGCATGTGTGCGAATAGCTCTAGAGAGAGAGAGAGAGAGATATATAGGAACGGGTGTATCGGCTGCGGTGTCGGTCGCGGCTGGCGCGTGGGCAAGCTTCCTTCTCCCCCTCGACGCTCTGCGCTCTATCGGCGATAAAAAAAGGCAGAAAAAAAGTAGAAAAAAAAAGGCTGCTGCTGCACGTACCTGACACCTGCAGACAAGATCGACGTCGGTGGCCAGCATGTCGACGACTTTTCCCTTGCCCTCGTCGCCCCACTGGGCGCCCAGCACGACCGTGACCTTGGCCTGCTGCTGTTTGGCCGCCGAGGGCGAGCTCGTCGAGTTCGAGACCCGGAGCTTTTTCCTGAGGGCCTCGCCGCCGCTCTCGGCACCGCTCGTACCGTTCCTCACGCACGACGACATCGCTCAGCTTGCAAATCCTCTCCTCTCGATGGCCTCGATCTCAACTCTGCGCTGCTCCGCCGCCTTCCCAAGCCCAACGCACACTGGCCGCCCGCGCCTTTTCCGCCTCGCCGCCTCGTGTCGCACTAGCGCGGCTGCTGCTGCTGCTGCTGCTGCTGCTGCTGCTGCTGATGATGCGATGTCTGCGCTGACTTTGGCGCTGCTGCTGCTGCTTCGATGATTGGAGCGTGACTGCCACTGCGCGTCGCGCGACGACCGACTGACTTCCGACCGACGTAGCCACTGCTCACGCTAATGGAGGGAAAGAGAGACGAGCAATATCTTTGCGGTTATGTGTGCCGCTGCATCACGCCAGCCAGCTTGCCCGCTTCAGTTGGCAAAATCGCTAATCACACACAGAGAGAGATGGACGGCGCTGATGCGCGATTGTTGCGCGCGCCGCGGACAGCTGCGAATCTGCCATCAGTATATATGTATATAGCTATTTTCATCTCTGTAATTCTGTTCGGAGCGCTTGAATTGTGGCGATATAGGTACTTAGTTAGCGCGTCTTGATGCGGCGTCTTCGCTTCGTCGCGGATACACGTCAAGATGTGAGATGCGCGCTGCGCGACTCCCATTGGCCGCCTCAGCTTTTTAGAACGCGCAGGTAAAAATCATGAGCTCTCCTTTGAATTTCTCATTTCGGCGCGGATACATTAGGTATGGAAATTTGGATGCTTGGTATGTAAAGTTGTTTTCGCAGACGGATAAATGGGAAAAAGAGAGCTGGAGGTATGTAGAAGAGGTCTTTTGAAAAAGGGATGTAAATTGCGTTAATACTTGGAAGAAATGTCTATATTAATGTTATATGATATATAGATATATTTAAGAAATTAAAAACAATAAATCTTATTTAAGTAATGTTTAAAGTTAGACAAAATATTTTGAATCGTACAATCGGTTATTCATTAGCTCGAAACTTTGACGTACAAGAATCTCCGCCCGATACTAGAAAGTCTTTTAATAAGTGTAATTAATGGCGATGTGTCTGTTAATTGAATCAGGAAATTGCAATCTACCATTGAAATACGGAGATTAGCTTCTAATATACTATTACTTCATAATATATGGCTCTCACTTGCTGTCACATGTTATTAAATTTTAATATACTTAAATGCCGTAGTTTACCGATTCATATATTAAGTAGTTTATTTAATTTTCAATAATTTATCGAAGATAAAAATTAAATTTTATCGTGTGAAGGAGGTTCAATTAAATAAATTAAAAGAAAAAACTAGTATGGGGTATTTGGAAAATTTCGGCCTCTTATTACCGTGCCAAAATTTTCGCTTTTCAATCCTACCAATTTCTTTTTATTCTGCATATTTTTTATACATCAAGCTCACGCTCAATTTTCCTTAATTATTGCTTCACCTGTTCGCTCGCGTACGTAAAAGATATATGTATCTACATAAGCACAGAGAGCACGACGACGTCTATTTGCAAAATCAGCGATTACTCTGCGTTATGCGGCTGTGTACGCTGCAATAATCATGCACAGGTGGAATGCGTATCGTCATTCGAAACTTGATAGGTTTTAGCCATATAAATTTCCATAATGCCATGACTCTAATAAAACTATTATGAATAATCATGCTTCTCATAAGTGGCACATAAAACTGAATTTTTCCTTCTATAATGAATAATTACATTTGCTTTACTCATTACATTATATTATTGATATAATTACTTATTTTGCAAACAGCTTTTAATAATTAAGACTTTATTTGTTAGATACTTGTTTTTATAATAGTTGATTGTAATGAAATACGTGGACGATTAACATAAAAATATTTTTGCATTCATACTACATACCGATCAATAATAATAATTAATTTAATATTGCATTTAAATTATCTATAGGTATATGTGTGTAGACATAACAATTTCTCTATATTATACTTTAAAATTCAAATATTGTTTATTCATGTGTGACTGTTTTCAGGCCTTATAGGTATATGTATAAACAAGTCAATAAACTTATAACAAATGAAATTATCATTCATACTTATTTTTGTAAAGTACATTAAATTTATTGATTTTTAAAGAATTTATTTCTAGAAAGTTTTTATACATCAGAAAATTTTTTGTTTTATATATATATATAAAAACGCTTGAGAAACAAAGCAATTTTTTGCAGCTTAATCCGTTAAAAATCAATAAATTCATTGTATTTCACAAAATCAATAAAATTTCTGAAATATATTTCTTGATTCATAAAGCAAGTATGTATTCACTGAGAAAATTAAGACTAACGTATGAGAGAAAGAAAATGATTGTCGCCGCAGTCTGCGTCGAAGTGCGGAAACGCGGTCAGTCGTGGCGAGCTCAGAAAGAAAAGTAGAGAAAAAAGAGATCCACTTTTTTGAAACTTTGTTTTTTCTTTTATACTCTGACCTTTTTGGAGTAGATAATCGCGCGAGCGCCTCGGCAGCGGGCAGCGGGCGGCCTAAGTAAAGCGCCGTGCGATCCGTCCCTGACACACACGCATACGCACGCACACAAACGAGCGAGAAGCGGAGACACACAAACGAGCTATATACTCTAGCCAGCTCCGTGAGGAAATCATCAACTTTTTTGTGCAACGCTTGCGGTCCTCTTTTTCGCCATTAAGCGCGCGCTGACGTCGCACCCCCGCACGCGCGCGGCCCGGCTCTTCGACGCCTGCGATAAACTCCAGCCGACGTAATCGCTCCGAATATAATATATATAGATATATATATATATATA
>JAPYZA010009217.1:0-11733 GCA_030522685.1 Eupelmus azureus | reverse complement strand
CATGGTACGGACAACATTCATAATAATAAAAAGTCTTCATTATTGTTGGTATTTTCACTTATTATTTTTTGTTTTTATATATAGGTAACTAATTTTTAACATGCTAGTGTCAGAATAGATGTCCGATTCGATGACTCTTTGAAATCATCTGTAAATTGCATTATTTACGCCGAGTACGATAATATTCTAGAAATTGATGCATCGCGTCAGGTTATCGTTGATTTTAGTGGCTAGATTGTAGATTTATATCACGAAGAATCGTCTCTTGGACGTTAGTTTATTTCGAATCCCGACCGAGTCAATAAAAGGCAAAAAAAAAAACATGGATCTAGTAATAGATTTTCAAGGATTTAAAAGTATTAACGTTTAGAGGCCCGAAAAATCAAAATATTGGCTCACCTCTTTATCGACATTTTGTCTATGTTCAGTCAATGATATAAGACACCTTTTGTCCTAATTTTCTGAGGAGAATTTTCTCCCCAAAATCGCGGCCCTGTAAAGGTTAATAACAAAAGCGTGTCGAAAGAAGTTGCTGTGGTCGCTCTGAATGGAAATTTTAGCGCCCACTGGATAGTAGCGTCAGCTACATCTTTATACACTCTCAGTCATAGTGCTCAAAAAAAATAATTGGTTGACTCAGTAGAGACGGTACGAGAGATTACAAAGCAGGCTCGAAAAATTTACGTGAGAGGTAACGAGAAATGGGCGATTCTTCACAGATTTATAGCCCGTCATATTATTAACTTAGGATACGAAAACAACTTTCCATCGTTTAGATATCTACAATCTGATGCGTACTGTTTACATCACGCTATGAAAGCTTTTCATCAAAAATATCATTGTGTATTAAATAACGCGTTTCAATTAAAAGCGTGATTGAATTCACGGATTTTGCAAAATAATACAAAGTTGTCTTCAAAAACACCAGTAGAAATTTGTAATTGACAGTCTGGAAATATTAAACACCCTTTCGCTAATCAAACAGCATATTGTAGTTATGTTCCCAGCGGATCAAATGCCGCGGATGTGGACGAAACCGACGACATTCGTTGGAAACACCGATCATCACACAAAACCCGGTATACATCGTGTCGCAATATACGTTGACAAATCTTGTAATGCTTTCTATTTTGATAGTTTTGGTTTTCCACCGTTTATAATGGATCATATTAATCGTTTACGAAAACATTGTAAAAAATTTCGATGGAATGTTAGACAGCTGCAAAGTGAATCATCCGATGTATGTGGTCAATTTTGTGTAATGTTTTTAATATACATGGCTAATGGTCTAAGCTTTGAGAAATTTCTAGAAAATTTTTCCCAATGACTTGAAAATAAAAACGAAGATGTAGTTAGACGATTCGTGCGTTACAAGGGTAAACAGAAAAATTTTATCGGTAATGGTGGATTTATAGTTAAATATTTACATGGTTGTAACTCTAAAATGTCACTGATGTAATTATATATACCGTAAGACTTGGTGTCTTCTAAATTTGATTGTAGCGCTTTCTTGCAATGTAACTCGACACTCGTCATCCGATTTAAAATTTCGCTTACTTGAATTATATCAAGGTCTTAAAATGACGTAAACGCAATTCGACTCTTCTCAATCAGCGTAAACCATCAATACTGGAAGAATATAAAAACGAGCTTTGTCGCTCTAACAACAGTCGAGTCTAGCAGTTTAAAAAGGCAACATCATGGACCTTTCACATAGAGCACGCCATCCTCATTAGGTGTTTAGCACACTATACGGTCTCAACAAGTCTTCCACTAAGAAAATCATCGTTGGTCTACAATATGATGATTTCAAAGATGTGTTGTGGGGACCTTAGGTGGAGACTTTCACGTCATCGCTTTTTCATACAACGAATGGCAAGAGTTTAAACGCACCTTTGAAGATATCAACAAGTATTTTCGAGGAGCCGCCGATGAGCGGTCGGATCAGAAATTTTACGGTCATGGTTGGATCTTAAAATTCACTAGCAACCATCAAGGCAAAACTATCGAAATAAAGGAAGATCGAAGACCGGAAACATATGGTTTAAGTAAACGTTTTCGACATAGCTTAATGATGAAAAGAATTACATTTGACTGTCTCAGTGAGTACATGGTAAAGTATGTTGATTGTCGTTTAGAATATTTAAATTCTATAGCAAACAATGTGAGTGACATTGCAGAACAGATAATTAAATTTAATACTAATAAAAGTGCGCTTTTGCACGAAGCGCAATTTCAGGAATATACACCAAGTATTGTCAAAGTGTAATTAATCCAATCGATGATACTGTATTAGATTCGATAAAACATCATGTAAAGACTCGATCAAACGAAATAAAAACAGTTTTATGTAAAAACGACATTACCGATGTAATATATCGCTACACATGTATAATATTTTAGATGTATTAAACGCCTAACTGAACGCTCAATAAAAAAAATCTAAATCTAAATATTATTATACTTATTTACAAACCCATCACTTACCTCGTAAAATCATCCTTTTAACTTTTTATTAAAATTTATTTTCAAATTACTTACCTTGGAGTAGTTTTAATTTTTAAATAATTATTATAAATTAAATTTTAATTTTTAAATTTTAATTTTTAAATAATTCTTATAAATTTATATGACCCAGCAAAAAGAAAAGAAGAAAAATTACTAAGTTCCATCGGATCATATTACATTTCACATGTGTCATATTTAAGTGTCAGCAAACTTGACCTTGGATGCGCCTCCAAGGTTAAGTTTGTTTTGACGGTCTAGAGTGAGGCCATAACTACTGATAACATTGTTGATGATTACATATACATTTACCGTATCCAAAATCAAAAGAGTTCACTGTAGTATAAAATATTCATTTGCAATTAAACGTAAATTATTATGACAATTTATATTTTAATGTATGTATTGTATTGAAAACATTAAAAAGATTTCAAATATTTACTTACACAAACTTAGAAAAATTTAAATTTTTACTTGTAAATAGTATACATATCTGACAAAATTTAATAAGTTACGATTAAAATCAGTGGCCGATATTCAAGTATACACTCTGTTCAATCATATCTGTAGTGTCACTTTGTACATCTAATTCTGTCTGCAAAGAACGAAATGTTGAATCTTCAGGTACTCTTTCAAGTTGCATTACTGTACGTGAATTCCCAGAAACTGTAACTGTAACATTATAATAAGGAAGTTTAATGAAACTATAAATCTTCATTCAAAGCAAAATAAAATTCAATTGATACCTTGTTCACTCGTATTTGCAGAATTAGTTTGTGTGACTAACTGTGCCTCAAAAAAACCAATCCTCGAATCATCATAGATTGTTTCCAATCCTCCTTCTTATTGTAAACTCAGATTTACGTTGATGTTACAGTTAAATGCAGAATCTTTTGGAACTTTTTCAACTCCACAGTTTTTTTTCAAATTCTTTTTGATTCTGTATATTAGGCTGTAAACGACAACTGCAACATTCAAATACATAAGTTTTTTATGTACCATGGTACAATAATAATAAAAAATATTTTTAGATTTAAATGAAGTTTGTTGTATAAAATCAGTTGTGTATAATCTTATTATGGTGCATTCCAGTAATACAATTCAAAAATTGTAATATTTATTAGTATATATTAATAAAAGATTCTAGCATTTATGGATGTATTTTTGGATAGAGAAATAATGATCTTCAATTAACCAAGCTGTTATTTATAATGAATTTTGTTACCAATAATAAATGCATTGCAAATATCAGTTTGCTTCGTTGAAAACCGTTATTTATTATAGCTATAATATATGCGGGATTTTAATGAAATTTTGAATATTACCTTACTTTCAATATTATATTTTTCTGAATCTATGTGTATTTTTATTATCTAAACTTGATTGAAGTTTACCTTAGTTTTTATTTTTGTTTTTACTTTATATTTAAAATTTTCTAAACGGGGCTAATATTTCGCTTTTCTATCTTGGTATTAAAAATTACTCTTCTTAATGATCAATGTACATGTCACTCGAGGTTACTCAAATTCAGCAGGTAACTACTTATGGCTGTAACAGCAGGTAACTACTTATGCTGTTATGATTGTAAAAAATAATTGTTTTAATTCTTACTCCACCAGCGTGCTCCTTTGGATATTAACCTTTGAAACCCTTAATTTATTTGACTCTTGTTTACAATTATTATCAATATTATTTTTGGGTTGTAATTATAAACCTTACTCATGAAATTCTTAATTATAGAATAAAAAAGTTTGTTAGAATGTTTCAAGTGCATGTGCACACTCATGCTGATACGTGCTCCTAGCAGCTTGAAATATCCTTTTGTCGAGGGACAAAACAGGTATTAACTTTTAGACTGCCGGGATTTTGACAAAAGGAAAAATTGATTTTGCCCATATAAAAGTATTCTGAGGCTTACTAGATAGGACCCAATTAAGGGTGTATGTGGGCGAATCAGGGGTGTGCGTCATACGGTGCATCGCAGCAGTCTAAAGGTTAATCTTCTATATTGGGGATTAAATAAATATTCTTTTCGCAAAATTTTCCTGAATTTTATTAGGGGTTTATTAGGGTACGAGGGGCTAGTCTTTCGACGCCTTGGGTTTTTCGTGCGCGGTCTATATTATACACGGGTATTCAAGTTGCTTCCTACTAACTACTTGGGCTGGCCGAAATGGAAATGCACTTAATTTTAGATTTTCTTAGGCGGGAAAAAGTAGAGAAAAAGTTTATTGTTTTATTGCTCAGCCTACTCAAATCTGGCTGGCAATATTTTGGGATTCTTACAAGTAATTTTTCGCAGAATCTCTAAGAAAAGTTGTATAAAAGCTAAATAGTCACTCAAACGGTACTGTAGTTTTATGAATTTTTTATATTTCCGAAAACTTTGCTTTTAGAATTTTTTTTTATATGTAGATTTCGAAATTATCTTTCGTTTAACTTTTATTTCATTATTTAGTTTAGTTAAATAATCTACTTAGTATGCACTTTATTATTTTATTTATTTATAAATTTTATAACTGTTCCACACGATTTAAGTTATACTTTTGTACATTACTTTTTTATAAATTTTAGACAATATTTTTATACTCTTTATTTCAATCCGTCGGATCGCTGCGTCTCAGTGCTCTGTGCGACAAAAACTGTTTTTTCTACGTTATATTATTACCTTTTATTCTACAAGTTTATTGAATGCATGAATAAAAAAAAATTGTTTTACAGTTTGATTTTATTTTCAATCTCTCTATTATTTTTACTTCGTAATATTATTGTAATTTTTCACTTTATTATTTTACTATAGCATTTTCGTTAATGATTTTTTTTTTAAAGTTAAGCTCTCTGGTTGTTTTTTTACTTCATTCATAAAACTTTTATATTTCACACACGTATTTTATTATTTTTCACTGGCATAAAAAGATTTTCTTTATAGTTCACCGTTTCACTTTTATTTCTAGTTATGTTTAAATTCAATGTTTTTATATAAAAATATTATCTATTGTGCACTTTATTTATTAATCTTTTCTAGTTTTTCTGGTTTAAAATTTTCTTTTTTTCTTTACTATTGCTGATTTATGCAAACTTTCTTGTTTAATCTTATTTGATATTTAATGATTTTGATTAAAGCTATTTTTATTTTAATAAAACTTATTTTATTTTTCACACTTTCTGATTGAACTTAAGTTTTTTACTTTTACCGTTTCACTTTCACTGTATTTTTAGTTTTACTTTAATTTATTATTTGCATAATTACGGATTTCTGATTTAGATGTAATTTTTTTTAATTCGAGCGTCACTTTCACTTCCGTCCGCATTAAATATATTCTTTTTTCACTTATTTTCATTAACCAGTAGAGGCTTTCATATCCGGGTCACAGATCTTAATGAAACTTTGGGATATGTTTTTAGGTACCAAAATATGAACAAAACTGCAGTTCTAAGGTCTAATGCTTCGAAATACTCGAGTTATGAGCACTTGTAGTTTTACTTTAAAGAAAATATAAAAAATGAACTTCTAATTAAAGCGTGAATTATTTAGTCTAAATAAATCTTTAGTACGCATTTAGTAATTAACATAAAACAAGAAGAAACAGCCTTCAAATTGCCGTTTTCAGAATCAAGAAATAATAATTAGGACCAAAGTTATGCTTCTTTAAATTTAAGCAGCTAAAATGCACTGAATAATTATAAAATTCCATAGCTCGGAATTTAGTTGGCTCTTGATGCACTTTTGTTACTTAGGGGAATCAGTACAAAAAACGTTCCTTGTTTTATTGGCCTGAGCATTATTGATAATAATTAATTGTTGATATATATTTTCAAATTTTCATTACCTGACACACAAAGACAATGTTCTCATCTATCGTTTAAATCAAGATTGAAGTTATTTTGTTACAAATTGAAGTCAAAAAACGAGAAAAAAGACATAAAGAATTTCTATTTCAAAAATGAATTTATCGATCATCTATGAACCAAATATTAATTTTGTTTTATAAAGAATTTCTCCCTAGATATATCTAGGGATAAATTATTGATTCTGTATTTCTCGTTTTTTGGCTTCAATTTTTAACAAAATGACTTCAACCTTGATTTAAACAATAGATAAGAACATTGTATTTGTGTGTAAGGTCATGAAAAATTGAAAATATATCAACAATTAATTATTATTGCTAAGGCCAATAAAACAAGGAGCATTTTTTGTACTGATTCCCCTTAACTTCAAACAAGCATAACTTTGGTCCTAATTATTATTTCTTGATTCTAAAAACGTAAAATTAAAGCGTGTTTCTTCTAGTTTTATGTTATTTATTAAATGCTTATTAAAGATTTATTTTGACTAAATAATGCATGCTTCAATTCGAAGTTCATTTTTTATATTTTCTTTAAAATAAGACTACAGGTGCTCATAACTTGAGTATTTCGAAGCTTAAGATCATAAAACTGCGGCTTTGTTCATATTTTTGTACCTTAAAACATATCCCAAAGTTTCATTATAATCTGTGACCCGGATCTGAAAGCCTCTCCTGGTAAGTTTTATTCAATAAATTTTCGGATATACTTGTCAAATTTACTATTTATATATATCTTTTCAATCTACATTTGTTTTCATGCATTGGTTACCATAAAACGACTTTTCTTAAAAACTCTCTTAAAATATATTTTTTCAAAAACTCATATAAAAAAAATTTATTTTTCTTCAATGTTATTTGTTATAAAAATCAAATTGATTTTGCATAAACCCTCAATTCGTGCCCCACGTTGGGCGCCAAATTTGTTAAGCGTTCTGCTTAACGAATAAAAATACTTGCTTATTTATGGGGTTCCCTCAAGGTGGCCCTGTACGGGCTCCGTCGGACACTATTCTAGCGCCCGAGTTTCTGACCAATTCCAATTTAATTTAGTTTATGAATTAGCATGCAAAGAAAATATAATGTTTGTAATTTCTTCCGATTTAATTTATTATTATTATTAATTAATATTTAACAAAAATTCTATAAGTAAAGTTAGAGAGAAGTATTTATAAAAATATTTGTACAATGTACCTGTTCTTTCCTGTAGAATCCTTCTGGTTGTCAATCTTTAAGTTTACTCTATAAATTAAACGAAGCTTGTATTTATTATTGAAATCCCTTGATATCAATCTTCCTTGCTGTCTGTTTTATTCTGGTTTATATACTTTTTTCTACCCTTAACAAATTTTAACAAATTTTAACAAAATGACTCCAAGCTTGATATTGGCGACGAGACAGACAAATATTCTGGTTCCTCTTCATTTGCTATCTGCTTTTTCTATTTTATGTCTTTATGAATCCTCATTTATATCTCTATAAGTATCTGCACGAACAATTCTATTCTTCTGCCTCATTCTAGAACTGCATTTTCGAATCCGGCATACGGGAAACTGCCCCGAGCAACGGCCTGCCGGGTAAAAAAATCCCAGAGAGGACTTCCCTCTCTCCGACTTTTCTCCGCCCTCGCTCTAACTTTCTTTCTCTCCCGCGCTCACTCCGTACGGCGCAGCGTACTTTACTTCAAGCACGCCCTACGCTCACTCTCATCCTCTTTAAACTCTCTTTCTCCCTTGCTGACTCTTGCGTTAGGTGCACATACACCTCTGGGTATGCTTTTTGGTTAGCTTCTCTGAATATTTATCTAATCAGAGAAGCTTTTTCCTGTGGGTTAGGTGTAAGAAAGGCAGACAAAGTTTTATACCTTTCTGTCACCTAAACCTGATATTTTAATATTGAATACATGATTATAATTTTAATATAGAATACAATTTAAAAATTTAACAGAATTTTAAACATTATAATATTTAATTCCAATAAAATTCATTATAATTTTTATATTATAATATTTAATTCCAATTAATACATAATATTTAATTTCAAATAAATTTGTCATAATTAATTTCAAATAAATTTGTCTTATTAATTTTGATATATTAGGTTTGTACATTAAACTTATTTTTATTGATCTAAAACTTTTGAGAATCATTGAAAATCTTTTAAGTAAATAAAATTTAATTTTTAATTGATCAATATTTACAGTTTTCTACTGCACGTTACATTAAAAACCTGTTAAAAAAAAAAACAATTTGGAGATAAAATTTCAATAAAATGTAAATAAGTGGTAATAACTGTGCCTTCTGCCTCAAACTAGTTATTTTCGATACAAGGGCTGGAAAGTGATTTTAACCTCGTGTAGACGTTTGCGCCCGAGCGAAGCGAGGGTGAAAAGGTCACACGGAAAGTGATTTTAACCTCGTGTAGACGTTTGCGCCCGAGCGAAGCGAGGGTGAAAAGGTCACACGAGGTTGAAATTACTTTCTCTCTCGAGTATCGAATTCAATTTTTCCGTACGACGTGCGTAAAGCTCGTTTTAGCGCCACGCATTTTTTCCAAGCAAGCGGAAAAAAATATTATATCTCAGTTATTAACAGTTATTCATAATTATTTACAGTTTTAACAGTTATTTACATTTTCGAATATTTTTGATTTCCGCTAGGGATCTTTTAATTTGTGGTCTTTGCCTGTTAGCTGTTATTACTCATACCGTATATGAAAATTTTGTTTTACGGAATCCACTAAGTTTATGATCTGTGTTTATGTTGAGCTTACTGTGAAACTCAAATCAGGACTACAAAAAAGTTTTAAAAATTTCAAATTTTCAGTTCATTTCAGAATGGTCCAGAACTAATTAATCAGGTTTTACAACTTGTGATAAAAATGTCTTTTTTTATGACTTCTTGTAAGTCTATTTAAGGTCAATTTCATAACTTTTCTACATTCCAAATTTTATATAAATCTGCCGAAAACTTATTTGTATTTTAGTTTTTTTTTTTTTTTTTTGATTAATGTAAAACACAAAATAGAAATGTTATTTCCATTTATTTCAACCTTTGATTCCCGAATAAATTTTACGAAATTTCAATTTTTATTTTATTTTTATTCATACTTTTTGTGTTAATTTTACTAAAGAATTTTTCAAAGTATGTTACCTGAGTATATTTTATATGTAATTGAGAATCCTTTAAGTAAAATTAAAATATTTTTCCAATAAATACATGAAAATAAAGTTGTTATAACACCCACATCCGAAATTTTCATTTTACCCATGTGTCACAGTGGGTATCAAAGAGTTAATATTTTATTAATCTCTCGATTTAGAATAGAAATATACTTAAAAATACATTTTTTATCAAATAATCCCCAAAAAACACAGGGTCGAGGTGGCTGTGGGAGGAGAGGGGGGATAGGAGTTAAGAGAGGGGGGAGGCAAACTATGGGAGTTATAACAGACAAAAATAACGTTAAAATAATGTAAATTCTACGTTTCTTCAACAAATTAGTTTTTGGTAGAAAAAGGGGGTAGCGGGGTCGCGGGGGGAGGGGGGGCGGAATCGTTAACCTCTTGATATAACTATATAATAAAGGGATATGTGTATTGCGACGGGTAGCGCAAAATAATTTGTGCGTGCAGTAGCTTTGCATGTTTTTCAGCAGCAGAGTAGAAAGGCGGTAGCTGAGCAGCAAAGCAGCGAAAGAGAGACAGTGCACACAATAACAACACGCAGCCGCAGAAAAGAGCTGCGAGAGAGAGAGAGAGAGAGCCGCGAGACAAGCCGACGACGCACGAGAGCCGATCGCGGCAAGGCCTGTAGTAGCGAGAGATTGATTGATTGATTGAGAGAGAGAGAGAGAGTGAGCACGAGGTGGCAACAGCGGCGGGGCGAAAGAGAGGGAGAGAGCACGAGCTGCGCATGTAGCCGGCGCGCGGAGAGTTTTTTACCGGCTTTTGAACAGGCTAGACGTGTCTCGAAGTTTTCGGCCGTTGATTTCCGCCTTGCGTTTTGTGTGCCGCTCGAGTTTTGTGTTTTGATGTCGGGTTTTCCTAGTGCCCTGCTGTACGTGTCGATGTGCCGACGAGCCCCAGGATGCGAGCTACGCGAGCTGACCATCCAGCCGTCGACGCCGTTGCTGGCACTGTGTTTCCCCGGAGGAGTAGACTGCGAGAAGTTTCGCCCCCGCCATCAGCGGCTACCCTCGACGTGGGCGCAGCGTGCTGCGATAGCGCTCGCGTCGCGCAGCCGATCCAGCCCGTGCATTCTATCTTCTTGTATCGCGGTGCTCTTGTAGCCGATCGGCGCACGGCGATCGGCTGCGACGGCACCGCGCGTACCACGATCTGCCTTGACCTGCATTATTTGTTCGTTCTTACGACTTTAGCTTCTTATGAATACATTTTTATTATTTTATCTTAAGCCGCGCTTTATCATTTCTCGCAAGCATGCATCGAATCCCCCCTTTCTTCCACTTTGCAGCTAGCCGCCGGCGGGACCAAGGAAGCGGGGAAAAGCCGCGCTGAAGCTCAGCACGGGGTTCTCAATGCGAGGGGGTTACTCGAAGCAGCAGTCCTGTAGCCGCAGCCTAAGAAAGAATCCACGGCATAAGAAAGCGTCAGCCGTAGTGCAAAAGGTGCACTCGGCTACGGTATTGCAAATTGCAATACAGCACATTAATTATTAACAAACCTAATAAAATAGCCCCTTACAATATATATATATATATATATATATATATATACACATATACGAGGGGTACACTCTGCTTGCTCCGCTTGACAACCCCCGGGTAAACGTTCATTTGAATTGTAATATTTTAAAAATTTTTTATGTTAGTATTTTATATTTTTTATTTATTGAAAATTATATTTTAAAGAAATACTTTTAATGATTAAATAATTTAAAAATCATACAATCAAGGTTTAGTATTCTTATATTCACAGAAAGGTTTTTTTTATCAGTGGAATCTTTTGCCTTAACTGCATCGACCAATTTGTATTATATTAGATGAGTAAGCAAATATTAGAATTTCATAAAAATAGAAAGAATAGTAGTTAGATAGATTTTCTTTTACTTTTTTCACATCACTCATGAGGTAAGTAAAACGGCGCCTTTTTTTATAGTGGTTTCCCCAATAGGCCTAACCCACTTTAAAAAGATATTTTGAAATGAAATTTAAGATCGAATAAACTAAATGAAAGTTCCATCTTGAATTAATAATCTTATATTTATTGTTTCTTGTAAAATAAAATTGCAATAATTTTGATAATAAGGACAGTTTTCCACACCACCCAACAGGGTTACTGTCATCGGTACTTTACATCGAATATTTTATAACACAATGTAAATAATAAACGACGTATGGTACCTTAAGGCGCGTTGGTTTT